>SZWC01009523.1:92574-105229 GCA_023375785.1 Penium margaritaceum
CCCCCTCCCCCTCTGCCTCGGCATTGGTTGCACAGAGCTCGACCTCGTCGAGCCCCGACCCGAGCACCCTTCGCCAGGCCCTGGCCGGCCCTGATGCCGACCACTGGCGGGCTGCGTGTCAGGAGGAGCTTGCTGCCCTCGCAGACCACGGTGTCCTGGAGCTCATTGACCTACCGCCTGGCCGCAACGCCGTACAGGCCAAATGGGTTCTGCGCAAGAAGTTGAAGCAGGACGGCTCCCTGGATCGCTACAAAGCCCGCCTGACGGCAAAGGGCTTCTCACAGGTCGAGGGTGTCGACTACACGGACACATTTGCCCCCGTCGGGCGGATGACCACGGTGCGAGCTCTCCTGGACATGACCGCCCAGCATGACTGGGAGCTGCACCAGATGGACGTCAGCAATGCCTTCCTCCATGGGCATCTTGACGAGGAGATCTACATGGTGCAGCCACCCGGTTTCGAGGATGGCACAGGTCGCGTCTGCCGACTGCGGAAGGCGTTGTACGGTCTCAAGCAGTCGCCGCGGTGCTGGAATCACGAGATCGCTAGCACACTGCAGCGTGCAGGATACGTCCAGAGTGACGCAGATCCCTCACTCTTTGTGACGCAGAGTCCCGCTCCTCTCACTGCGATCCTCGTTTACGTGGACGACCTCCTGATTGCATCTCCGGACCTGGAGGTCGTGCAGACAGCCAAGGCCGTCCTGCAAACCGCGTACAAGATGAAGGACATAGGGCCTGCGTCTGTCTTTCTCGGCATGGAGATTGTGCGTGACCGCGTTCGGCACAGTCTGACGGTACACCAGGCACGGTACGCATTAGCTATGGGGGAGCGGTTTGCCGATCTGCTCTCCACTGTTCGCAGCGCCTCCACCCCCATCACCCCTGAGGGGCAGAAGGCGCTGAAGGTTAATGACCCAGCCGCTCTGGGGGAGCCAGTCGATGAGACCCTGTACCTACGAGTCATCGGCTCGCTCATGTACTTGGCCACCACGACGCGCCCCGACATCGCATTTGCCGTCAACCTCCTCGCACAGTTCTCACAGGCACCGAGACGGCTGACATTGGATGTTGTTCTGCGCGTTGTGCACTACGTCGTGTCCACTCCTCGCCTTGGTCTCACCTATCGGCGGCAGCCGTCCGTCGTCCTTGACGGCTACACGGACAGCGACTGGGCATGGAGCCCTGACGGCCGGAGCCGTACCGGCTACGTCTTTCTGTTGGGCGGCACAACTGTCTCGTGGCGCAGCGGGAAACAAGGTTGCATTGCGCGCAGCTCATCTGAGGCAGAGTATGTGGCGTTGGGGGCTGGCGCTGCTGAGAGTGTCTAGCTTGTTCGGCTCCTTCGCGCACTCCGCCAGACTGTTCCTCCCGTTGTACTGCGTTGTGACAACCAGTGTGCTGACGCCATCGCGCAAAACTCTGGCGTCTTCCATGCTCGCACGAAGCATATCGGCGTTGAGTACCACTTCGTCCGTGACTTGGTGCAGCGACGTGAGGTTGAAATCGTCTGGGTTGGCACAAACGATCAGAAGGCTGATTTCTTGACTAAGGCACTTGGTCGTCGGAAGTTTCACGAGGGTGTTCGTACAGTTGGTCTTCGCCTCACCCCTGATGCGGGCTGAGCTTGTACAGTGCTGTTGGTCTCTGTTCGTCCGTGCTTGTCCTGTGTTCCCCGTGCTCCTCTTGCCTTACCTGTGTGTGCCCGTGCATGGACTTGTCTTCGCCATTCGGTCATGGGGGAGTGTTGTTGATGGGCGCTCTCACGGAGCACTGTGACCTGTCGGCTCATGTCCATCCACGTGCAGATTCCTGAGGTGGGGCCGACGGCGGCCGGGCTCTGCTGGCACTCGTCGGCGTCGTGAGGAGTGGAGCCTGTGAGGGGCTCGGCGGCCTGCACTGGGGTGCAGCATCTCTGTCTGTGCTTGCTGCACGGCTGTAGAGCTTCAGATTCTGGTTCTAGCCGTTCAGACGGCACCTGATTNACCGGTCGCCCCTATTTAGGTGTGTGTGCTTCATTTGTGTAGCTCTCCTTGCATGTGTTTTCTATGGACAAGCACTTGACGCCTGTGTGCGTCGTCTGACTGAACCCTTGCCGTTTCCTGCTTGGTGTCACACACAGTGGGTAGGCAGTCCAGTCAGGCAGCTCCCAGGAAGTTTCTCAGTCACATGTGTGTGTGTGTGTGTGTGTGTGTGTGTGTGTGTGACCGTGCGCCGCGGCAGGTATTTATGTTGTGTACTTGTCAGTTGTCATTTCTCTCTGCATCATTGAGCTATTGAAGCTTACGAGACTTTGAGCGTCTCCGTAGCGTAACCCTTGCTGTTTCTTGTACATGCTTGCTTGCTAGAGCGCGAGCTGACTGGAGAGTGTCGGCACGTCCGCGGCTTCCTAGCAAATTCTCAATTGGCCGTGAGTCTGGCCTTATATCGCTCGATGGTGTTGTCTGGATTCAGCTTGCGCTGGTACACCCACTTGGCTGCCGCTGCTTTCCTCCCTGGAGGAAGGTCCACCAACTTGTAGACACCATGGTCAGCAAGAGCCGCAAGCTCCTCTTGCATAGTCTGTTCCCACAGAGTGGAGTCGACAGCAGTGCATGCGCTCTGCACTATCAGTGGTTCAGGTGGGAGAGGAGAGAGATCAGCAGCTACAAAGCATGAGGCAAAATATCCGGTAATAGAGGGATCAAGAGCTAGACGGAAATCCTGTTTGAGAAGAGGGTACCGAATAGAGGTGTTGGGATGGACTGCAAATGCAGCAACGGGCAAAGTGGTGGTGGCCAAGTCAAGAGCACACAGGCCGGTCCACATGTATGGCAATCATGTGACCTTCCTCACTTCTTTGCTGCCCCCACATTCTCGTCACTAGCATGCTAGAGGGTATTCCAGGCTATTTGTTGGCATGTTCTTCATCCGTGTTGTGCGAAGGAGAAACCAAGCAAGCTGTGTTCATCACAGAACTTGGACACACTCGCATCGTCACTAGGTACCCAAGGCACCACTCGTGCACTCTTGCAAGATGCATGTGTATTGATTCACTAGAATGCTAATGCTCTAGCTAAGATCACTTTTCACAAGTTTCCTCAAGTGATTTTGCATTTGTGGACAGAGACAAGAGATTATTTGCTTCTCTTACACCCCGCTAACACCACTTTGATTGAGCCCTGTCTTCACTCCCATCCAAACAAGGCTGCAATGGCAGCAGTTTCATGTAGCAAGCAGAGTGACAAAGTCGGGTGTTCCACTCTTCCCTGAAAGGATAGCCATCACTATCATATGTGAAAAGCATAAGGCCAGAAGGAGTTCATCCATGAGAGGTGGAGGCCACATCCTCCAGGACATCAGGCACAGAATATGCTCCACCAAATGCTCATCACTATCTGTGCAAGGTGATGGGAGCGAAAAAGTATTCTCCATGTGTCATGTAGAGAAAGGCCAAGGCCCCTTCAAGGTTTTGCAAGAAGATGGAGCTTGAGTTTTCAGCTTGGGTGCAAACTAGCTTGACTGCTGGCGTCTGGTACCTGAATTAAGGGGACCCAGACCAGTGGGCTGCAGCTTCGAAGAAGAATAGTGGCACACCCTGAAGGGCTAGGAAGTATCTTGCCACTCCAAAATAGCCAGGACTGGGAACAAAATGGGGCTGGCCAGTAGACAAGCAGGGCTCAAAAAGTTGCGCCACCAGCAGTGCCTCAGGAATGCTCCTCGCAACTTCCAGAGAGAAAATGGTCAGAGACAAAAGCGTCTCGCGATCGAATACGTTGGCCATGTGGCAGATGCTGGCTGCCCCAAAACGGCTCTACCACAGCCGGTTATGCACGGTATTCCAAAAAAGCGTGCCGCCATGAAAAGAGTAGCCCACTGGGTGCTCTTCCAAAAATTAGGGTCGAGGTCGGACGGCTATTGGGCGCACAAGCTGCTGCACAACACATGCCACCAAAACCAACACTGGCCAACAAAATCAATCCTTGTCCGCTCTTAAAAGAGCAAAGTTTCAGAAATGCATGTCAGAAGAGACGTAGGGGAAGGGGATAGTGGACCATTAGGTGAGAAAACAAGTGTGGGAAAAGAGGAAATGAGGGGAGAGAGGAGCCAAGAATGAGCAAGATGAGGAGGAGTTCCAACCTGTTGGGCGGAGGACGTTGCTCCACCCGTCCTTCCACAGTTTGCCTCTGCGTTACGACCGGCCACAGATTCACATGCTGCACTGGGCGTTGCACCTGTCGCCCTTCTCCTGCCCCGCCGTGAAGAAGTGCAACTGGCAGAGGCAGCAGCAGACGCATGCGCAGTTGATGTTGCAGGAGCAGGCACAGCACAACCCGAAGGACCAGGCAGCCCAAGCGCACTGCGGAGCGTTATCTCACTGGACTGCAGACTTGGAGTGAGTGGGCGGGGAGGAGGCAGGGATGCAAAAGAGCCTCCTGCATGGCCCGCCACTGGAAGAGGCGAAACGGAGGGAGGTGCAGTAGCAGCTGCAGCTGCAGCTGCTGAGGACGCCACGGCAGCAGACACCATGGCCTGTGCTTGCACATGCGCTTGGGCCGCAGCTTGCGCCTGCACCTGTGCCATGGCTGCCGCAATGTTCCACTGCTGCGCTGCTGCAGCTGCAGCAGCAGCATCTGCAGCAGCTGCCGCTGCTGCAGCCATAGCTGCAGGGTGCATCGGGCCTAAAAGCGGATGGTGGGGCATCCCATGCATGTGCATTGTGTATGGCCCCAGATGGCCACCTGGCCCTCCAGCACCAGGGAGAGGCATCGGGGATCCAACAGATGGCGCTGGCGGCGGATGCATAGTGCTGAAGCTGCCAGAAAACGGTTGTGAAAGACCCTGCCGCGTTGCCGCGTGCTGCGGAGCATGCAGCTCATGCTGCTGTGAGGCGTCACCATGCCACTGCACGTCATTCTGGAGCTGTTGCTGCAGAAACTGAGGGTGAACACTATGACCATCATTCCGCATCGCCATGTGCTGGAGCTGTTGCATGTGTTGCAACGCAGCTGGTAAGCCTCTGAACAGCACAGTACAGGACAAGGGAGAGAAACGATTATTAATACGACCGGAGAAACAACTGTGCCAGCAATCCATGGGGCTCTAAAAAAAAAAAAATATGCAAGAAGAACCAGCCATAACAGAGATGAAGCTTAAAAATAGGCACCACCGAAGAGGCCACATGGCAGGTCATGGGACATACCTGCTTCCACAGCTGTCGTGGCTAGCACAACTGGCCACTGTCTTGCCCTCCCCGTGGCGTGCCGGAGTCTGCGGTTGCAGTGCAGTAGACCCAGCCAGTGTGCTTAGTGGTGGTAGGGCTGGCGGAAGAGCTGGCGGTGAAGTTGGAGGCGAGGGCCCATGCAGCTTGTCGCGCAACAGTCCAGAGTACGCTGCACCCACTGCCTCAGGCACCGTGGGCAACCCAGGCCCTGACGCCAGGGGACAACCAGGCCACGTAGAAGCCACGCCATGAAGAGGCATGCCGCCCACACCGGATGTGCAGGAGCCGCTGAGGAAGGGTGGTTGGGAAGGCCCGTCCGTCCCAAACGACACATTAGTGCTCCCACCAGCACATGCACCCGGCTTCACCTCTGGCCGACCCGGCTCAGTCGCTGCCTCAGTCTTGACGGCGCTGTCATGCTTGTCATCCACGTCTTCTGCTGGGTCATGGTTCTTCCCCTTCTCTGTGTCCCTACTCTGGCTGCTGCAGGTACTGCTACTACTACTGCTTCCTCCACCACTTGCTCTTGATGATTTCATGCGCTTTGCATGATGCTTCCCAGCCGCCTTCTCCTCCCCCTGATCCTGCTTCTCACGCGGCGGCTCAGACACACGCTTCGACACACGAGCACCCACATAGGCTGAAAACGCCCCGTTGGATCCCAAGCCCAGGGGGGGGGAGCTGGTAAACACTTGGCGGTCTTGGCATGACTGCATCGGAGCCATTCCTCCGGCCGGCGCATGGCAGACCCCACTGGTAACCACCCACGGTAGCACTCTAGAATCGCCAGCATGCGACGGCACGGCTGCCACACCGTCAGGAATAGAAGCAAGAGCAGGCGAGGATCCGTCACAAGCCCCTGCCTTGCTGCTGCAGCTACCACCAACGGTAAGACTCAGATCCAGAGTTACCGCGGGTGTAGACTGCCCCGCAGCTGCAGCAGTCTCCTCGATCGCTTCCACCTTGGTCTCCTCCCGCTTCATTGCCGATACACCCTGCTCCTGCGTCTGAGAACTGCCGATGGCCGCGACACTACCAGGAAGAGGGAGCTGCACTGAGGGTGGAGGCACAGTTGCCGCAGTAAACGACGGGAGTGCTGACTGCATCACAGTCGGCCCTGCCACGGCGGCCGGAGTTGCTAACCTTCCCACATTGGACGCCAGCGACCCGGCGGGCTGTGGCAGCCCTGATGCTCTACAGGCGAACGGCGAGGCAGAAGTCGCCAACGCAGCTGCGGTGGAGTGGACGTGGTCCGACGGTGACTTGGCAGGCGGTCTGCGCTCCAGCTGTTTGTGAAGCGACGCGATGTAGTCGTACACCTCGGTGAGAAAGGCAGCGGTGTTTGACCGAGCAGAGTGCGGGACAATCTCGCGCAACGCGTCCAGCCTGAAAAGGCCAGCACCACACAGCACCGAGCACCCAAACGTTGAAACGCGCTCACAGACCAAGGCTGCGCTGAAAGGCAGTAAGCAAGAAGCGGGATGTGGGAACCACGGAGGAAGCTACACAGATCACACTCAAGTGCCAAGGAGAGGAAGGCGATCATAGGGTCCATCGGAAACATGGGCCGGCGCACCGGAAGACGGCAGCACACGGGAGGATCAGCCGAAGGCCATACCACTAGCACACAATCCCAGAGGACAGCACACACCTTTCGTTGATCCTGGCACGCCGCCGCTGTTCAGCAGCCATATGTCTGGAGGCGCACAGGCCACTTCTCGGCGTGGTGGCCGCCATGCACGCCGGCGGAGGCGCCGCCGAACGCATGGTGGAGCTGCCGGGAGGAGGACTGGGCGACGACGATTGTGGGTCGGGCTGCGACAGCGGATCTGGCGTATTGATCTCCAACTCCGTCTGCCTGCCGCTAGGGTGCAAGTGGGCGGCCTTGGATCCTGCCAGTTCGTTGATGTCTCCTGATTCAAGGACAGCGGCGTGAGAGGGTGGGGGGACAGAGTCGACAGGCCTGTGGTCTGGGGGACTGGGGACGGCTGCAGAACTAACTCGTAGATGGTCCGGGTTCGCCTGAGGGAGTATGGGTTGCAGCAAACATGGGGCAGGCATGGTAGAAGGACGGTTGAGAACGGCGGCCGGTGTAGAAGACAGGACAGAAATCATGGCATCTGCATTTGCTAGAAAGAGGGAGCTGGTTCTGGAGAAGAGGCCACTGGAGCAGGCAAGAGCGCACAGAACACGAACGAACACACACGGGCGGAAACGTAGTGGGCAGAGGATTCACTTTTCCACATCTATCCCACGTGCAGCAGCGCTTCACAGGCCATACCAATGACGCCGCTCTGCTTCACCTCCAACCCCCCCCCGGACTGCGGCTTCCGGCTTTTCGACTTTTCGGCTTTCCGGCTTTCGGCTTTCAGCCGACTGGTACCTGAGGCTGCGGCCAGTGGAGCTTTCAAGGTGCGCAAAGGACGAAGAGAAAAGGTCGCAATAGAGCGGGTTGAAAGCGAAACTGGGTGACCTTCATGCTCATCCAAAACTGGCTAAAAAAACAAGGCGTTTTCGGGGCCTGACTGAGAAAACCGTGGGACTGATCGGCAGTAGTAGAGGAAGACCTTCTACAAACCATTTCAAAACTTTCTCTACCGCAATCAAAATACGGCACCTTGATATAGGCAAACAAAGCATTTTCACCTTTCACACGGGAACAGAAACAAACTCTTTAAATGAGGGAAAAACACGATTCAAATTCTCAAAACTGAATCTAAAAAAATAAAAACTCTACATTTTTATTTCAAGATTAAAAAAATAAACATTTACTATTACCCACATCCATACACTATTTCTGAACGGTTCATATGGTCGTCTCAATGCCATAGGGAATCTTCTTTCTTTTAAGAGATACTCTTGTGCTTTTGTAATAGAATCGGTGTTGAAGATGGTCTTCAATAAAAATAAGGAATCATCTTCAACATCCCATTAATTCCCCTTCAATCATCGTTCTCATTGTCAAAAAAGTGAGGGAAGGAAGGAGGAGGTGAAGGCGACATACTGGCAAGAGAGTGATAAACATAATGTATTTCAATGCAATCAAAACATATTTTGATATGATTTTACCATTCTTAAAACATCACCACCTTGTGAAATCTTTCAAATCTACAACTTATGATGCCCGTAAGAATGATTAGATTTCTCCAGCTCATACATGTAATTCACAACACAATTTCTTGTTAATTATTGTCCTTTGAGACGAAATCCTTCAAGTCTGAAATTGAAAAAATCCATGAAACAAGGCCTTACAAAGATAAATTAGAACTCAGAACAATCAAGCTAGTATCGAATAGAATGAATGTAAACTTCAAATAAAAACATGAGGTTTTCTACAATAATATATAAAATAACAAAAATATCCTAATGGTTTCCTTAAAATATTTCTGATCTTAAAAACCCTTGGTTCACCTGAAAAATGAACAGGAATTTCAAGTATGGGCCTCTACATTAAGGTAGAATGGATTCTCAAAACCTTGATCTTACGTGGGTAAACGTTCAGAATAATGAAAAAAATCATCATAAAGATCCCATATTGCATAAATCAATTGCCCAATTTTGAAAATAACATCGGCCTCCTAACCTTGCACACATAAACTCAAATGATATCAATTGACTCTTCCATTCTTCATAATAAATAATCATTTTAGGAAGGGAAAAGAAATATACATCATAATGACTAAAAATCTTTTGGGTCCATTTAAAAGTATGTGCGCTCCAATGTAGCCAAATACCATGATATTCTTCAGGGCAAAATAACACATTTCTGATTATCATGCAGCTCAAACATCATGTTCTTAAAAATTCAAGTAAGTCATAACTATGAAAAGGGTGGAATGTTTTGAAACTCAAGGTAAATGAAGGTGACAGTTATCTTGATTGTAAAACAACAAATCTCGATACAATTCATGCCAATTAGAATATTAATGATTACAAAATATTTTTCATCATCTAATTAGAAATGTATCTACATGAAATTTGAGATCATTTACTATATTCAAGAACATTTGGCCGGTTACGAAGGACATGGTGACATGATGAATGTTGAAATTGTAAATGGTTTACACAAACATGGGAGAGATTGAAACCACATCGGTGTATTGACGCCATTAACATTTTTGTGCAATAGTGTTAATGCAATGTTCCATGTTATTACCAAAGTAATGGAACAAAAATTTAAATGAAGGGAATCATAAGCATCAACAACATGACCAGGAATAACTTGGTCAACTATGCTTCTATCCTTAAGGCATCAGTGTCAGCAAGCAAGTGTCCACCTTAGAGCTACTATGTTTGTTAGTCCAAGGATTAGCGATGGTCTCATCATAGTGAGCACATGAGGTTTCATGGGGAGAGAAGAGGGCTCACCACCCTTGGAGAGGCATAAACTGAGGAAAAAATAGTGAACCTCTTAGTGTGGCTCAAAGAGACCTCACACATGGAGGATAAAAATCAATGCAGATACATGAAGGACAAAAAAATTTGTAGAAGGAGTTGAAGAGGATCTGTATGAGAACTTTGGTGTGAGAGAGCACAAAAACGGTTCTTTATAGTTTCAAGGCTCTAAAGAAGGTTAGATTTGTGAATGGGGATGCGATTGATTAACATAATTGGGAGCACTTGTTTTGTTAAGAAAAAGGGCAGCGTGAGGGAGGCTTTTTCAAAAGGAGGTCTAATTCACTTTCATGTAGTAGTAAGGAAAAACTAATGTGATGTATATTTTGGGAAATTGTGATGGTGCCCCAAATGCATGTTCCATCTCAGTCCATAAAGGCCACAAATCATATCATGTAGTAGGTAATGTTGAACCCCACTATTGGGGTTTTACTCCAATACTCCATTCATTAATAGAGGAATAAGGTGCGCCTACTTTCCACTCAATCATTGCAAGGGGAGTGGAAGGTTTTACTTCGAAATCCCATTACACACACTACCTCAGTGGGGAAATCCCTTTCAATAATGCCTCTTGAATTAGAGGGTGGGGGATATAAGGAAGTAGCAATTTTTATGCGTGGTGCCAAAGGTGGAGTGAGGAGAGAAGAAAGTATCAAGTGAATCCTTTGAAAATCCCTTATCAACACTCCATGGAAATGAGTTGCTTTTCAATTTTTATTTGAAGCACATGTATGCATTGCAAGAAACATCATCCTCGATAAAAATAGATTTCATTACAACTACATGCAAGGTTTCTTAAAGCGAGTGGAGTACAAAGGGCTCTCTGATGAGGCACCATGGTACAAATGTAGAGCAAGAGCACTTTATGTTGCTAAGGGATGAGAGGTTCATGCATCTATTGGCATAGCTACTAATTTACCCTTATTAAGGCAAAATCCATCATACAACACTCAAATTCCTATTATGGAGGAAGCTTGTAACACTAGCTATGTTCGTCAGCATGATGAATACATTTACAATATGCAAGAAAAAAGTTGTAACTACCACACGAGTGTATGGAGTGTAATATATGGATGTTTTATTAGCATAGTTGAAACTTGATACAAGTGTTTTCACAAGGGGATTACACCTAATTCAATGAGAAATAAATAATTTAATTAAACATGTTAACCATGGACATAGCAAGTTGGGGAGGAAGAAGGTGGTAAACAAAGAAAAGGCAAGAAACGACATCTAAAATCCCAAAAATATGAAATAAAACATTTTTCAGGTTTCCATAGTACTTCGACATAGGTTTCTTATTGAGAACAACTACTTAACAAACAAAAATAATACCATATTGATTCAAGGCACTATTGGTGTGGACGAGACAGAATGACAATGTAGCATGCGAACTGTTCCCGGAGGGACGGTGGATTATTGCGTCCATTGATCCAGCGACGAGGTACATCCTGGTGATTTACAAGTTAATTATTCATCCAAAATGGCCAATTAGGTGGCGAGCTTCCATTTCGCAAACAGGAGTTGTAGTAGAGAATGAACTAGGAAACAATGTAGGGAATAATTAAAGGCGGTGGTACCCAACAAAGCATGATTGGATGGAGCTCTTCTTACCCACTATGAAGAAATTTCAGGCCTTTTTGTGAAGCCTCTGTGAGGTGTTTCAAACCAACAAAAAGACATTTTAGTAGAGGTTGGATGGACATAGGAATATATAATGATAATATTCCCTTCGTGTAGCCTTTTTGAATGATAGATGGTGGCAAAAATCCAATGAGCAAGAGACGATCCACCAATGGACAATAAGAGAGGCAATAAATAAGTCAAGAACACACAATTCTGATGCGCTAATAAGAGTGTGGTCATACATAATTGAAAGGCCATTAATGGCTAACATGTAATATGCTCAAACGGGTTTCTTATATGTTCGTGAAATCATACAAATGTACATGTTATGCCCCCATTAAGATGAATCATTTTCTGCTATGATGGAGGCATGTCTGGCTCATGGATCCACTAACTTTGATAACCATCAATTCTTTTTTAAAGTTGAACTCGCATTTCAATAATCTCTCTATTCATATTTTCTATGTAATGATGGATCTATCATTGTTTTCAGTGATTCACCTTGTTTATGATTTAACTAATCTTTTACTTGTGTTTTAGTCTGTCTACAAATGAGACCATACATCTCTCTTTATCTATGTATCCACTCCCTTCAATCTCTCAATGGATATTTTTATTTATATCTGTCTGACTATATAGCTATCTATGAATCTATCTATCTATATATCCATCCATCTATCTACCTACCTATCTTTCTATCTATCTATCTATCTATCTATATATCTATCAATCAATCTATCTATCTATCTATCTGTCTATCTATATATATATATATATCTATCTATCAATCTATGTAACTATCTATCTATGTATCTATTTATCTTTCTATCTATCTATCTATCTATCTATCTATCTATCTATCTATCTATCTATCAATCTATATATCTATCTATCTATCTATCTATCTATCTATGTATCTATCTATCTATCTATCTATTTGTCTTTATTTCTTTCTTTCTATCTATCTATCTATCTATCTATCTATCTATCTATCTATCTATCTATCTATCTATCTATCTTTGTATCTATTGTTTTGATATAAATCCTAACATCTATCAATCTATCTATCTATCTATCTATCTATCTATCTATCTATCTATCTATCTATCTATCTATCTATCTATCTATCTATCTATCTATCTATCTATCTATCTATCTATCTATCAATCTATCTATCTATCTTTCTCTCTATCTAACTATCTATCTATCTATCTATCTATCTATCTATCTATGTATCTATCTATCTATCTATATATCTACCTATCGATCTATCTATCTATCTATATATATATATCTATCTATTATCTATTTATCTATTTATCAATCTATTTATCTATATATATCTATCTATCTATCTATCTATCTATCTATCTATCTATCTATCTATCTATATATCTATCTATCTATCTATCTATCTATCTACCTATCTAT
>SZWC01009524.1:7175-27819 GCA_023375785.1 Penium margaritaceum
CAACCCATCAACCCATCAACCCACCAACCCATCAATCCATCGACCCACCAACCCATCAACCCACCAACCAATCAAACCATCAACCCATCAACTCACCAACCCATGAAGTCATCAAGCCATCAACCCATGAAGTCATCAACCCATCAACCCATCATGCCATGAAGTCATCAACCCATCAACCCATACTTTCTCACATGCAGCTTCCAAATACATTCTCACATGCAGCTTCCAATCACATTCTCACATGCGGCTTCCAAATACTCTCTCACATGCAGCTTCCAAATGAATTCTCGAATGCAGGGGAGCCATCAACCCATCAACCCATCAGGGTTGACCAGGGCGTCGTGGCTTACCTTCGCGTGGACCCGCCGCTGCCGCTGCTACCCGTTCTGCTGCTGCTTTTACTTCGACCGCCGCGCTTGCACGTCGGTCGGACCAGCTTGGACGCGCACAGGTTGCTGGTGCCGGGTTGCTGCAGGAGCAGCAGCAGTTCACTCTCTCGCTGGCCTCCGCCGACGCCTGCGAGGCTCGGCCGTGGACGCTGCTGTGCGTGCGCTGGTTGGAGCAGCACGCCACTGGCGCACGCGCGCGCCGCCTTGTCCCAGCTCGTGCAGGGACCCATCCCCGTCATCCTGGCTACTGCTACTCCTGCCAGGTGGGCCATCCCCTCTTCTTCCCAGTTCGCGAAAGACGCGGGAACGCGGTCGGGATCCGAAGGCAGCCGCGGTGTCTGCCTCACTCCGCCAACGCGGAATGACAAGTGGTGGTGTTTCGTGGTCGGCTGCGGACGTGGAGGGCGTGTTCGCTGGAATGACTGCAGCAGAGGTCAGCCAGACAATGTGTTTCAGCCGCTTCAGCAAGTGTTCCAGAGCTTCGCGCAGTGTGTCTCACGTCACTGTCGACGTCAGAAGAATTCGGGCCATGTGAGGATACAGCCCGTCGCACCGGCAAGTGCGGAGCCAACAACCAATCGCCGATTTCTCCATGTGATCTTTCCAGGGTCGTAGTGACGGTTGCGCAGATCCTGAACAACGTCGTTTAGAAGTGGGTGAAATTGCCACTCCAAACCTGTTTCCTTATGCATAACCCAGATTCCGCCATGTGCTGCAACAATACACCCCGTTCACCCCGACCATTTAGAAGCAACCCCCTATTTAACCTAGGGCACTTCGACCTCGGATCCCTGGTTGCATGCGCAGTTGGATACGGGGACCCGTTTCGATTTCTGACCAACCCTTCGGCCCCGCCGGCCGGTCTAACCAACCAGAGGGCCCGGTCGCCCAATCTCGACAACCTCAGGGCCCTTTGGCTATGTACTGTCAATTCAGGCTCGCTTCGGCAACATCAGTGGCCAGCGTTCGCCCATGAAATTTGGTGGGTAGCAAACAATTTACCAAACCAAATTGAAATGTTTCTTTTCGTAACATAGTAGAAATAACGAAACATGTCAGCAGAACATGTTCCTATCGTGTTGTCCTTCCATAGTGCACGGTTTAAGATCTCACTAAATCGTCAGATGCGTTTTGAGCGCTTTGTACCTGAAAACAGTCGTCGGAGATAGCGAGCCCGGTAGCAGCCCAACTATCTCAAATCGCGCCGGCAGCTGGAGGGCCCTCTTGTTGATCGCCGCCCTAAGACGGGCTCCAGCGTTGATGGATCGGGCTCTGCGGGTCCTCGCGTTAAGACAAGGTAAGAACCAGGGCCCCTAGGTCAATTCATTCTTTAACCTATCCAAAAGCAATAAACCGAATTGCTTGTTCAAGCTCAAGCAACGACATCTACCTCCATTTTAACAGAGGAAAAGTGGCCATGTAATGGTCAATTCTCGCCCTCGCAATGGAGGGTCCCAATCACTTTGGGAAGGGAGGGTTGGGGAGTAATCTCAATTGTGCCCTTGTGATCGGGGTTTGTTATCAGAAGGGCCAGTTGGGTTGAGGGGCTGAAATCCCGACAATAGGCATTAGTAGGAACTTCCACGTCAAAAGAAGGGCGAGTCCGAAATCATCATTATATTTCTTGATTTGTTTTCCATCTTCAAAATAGGGTTTTTACTCCTAAGCCCGTGACGTAGGCGAGTTCCTAAACTGAACAAGCTCCAGTGTCTATTATTACATTCATGACCCACCTGCTCTGATGTGAGTCATCCCCATCTAATTTTACAACTTACTATGACCACTCCATTATGCCTATGCTCATGTAGATCCCTGATGCGGACCCAGATGGCTCCACACCCTCGACGGGCGGTGGTTCCACCCTCGAGAAACTACTAGACAACGACCATGGAGTGTGGGGTGCTCGCTAGGGCGCTCTGCAGTTTTTCTGCAATTAAAATTTTCTCGATGGACTAGCTCTTGATCCTGACTAGCATTCTTTCCATCGTGTATCCACCGACTGATGCCAAAGTTGTACTTTTGACCAGTCGCAACGCTCGGCAAGAAATTATGCATCTTTAGGTTTATGCAGTGTTGCGTTTGGATGCTTGTGCATAGAGTTAGGACAAAAGTAGTAGTTTGGGCAAGTTTTGGGACAAACTGACACTGTCGCGTGCGTCATCCGCTGTGGGCCTCGGCAGTTATTTATGTTATGCAATTTTCAATTGTCATATCTCTATATCGCAAGTTATGGGGCCTTATGGGACTTTCCGTGTCTCCCTATCCTAACCCTTGCTATTTCTTCCACTTCCTTGCTTACTAGTGCGATAGCTCAATGGACATTGTCACCTCGTCAACAGCAGTAAGGCTGAAAAGCTTCCTAGCATTTTCTCACCACCTTGCGTCGACCTCTGAATTCTACGCCAATCAGCTAATGGGATTTTTGCTAGCTACCCCAACCTCCTGTGTTCCATTCTAGATAGCTGTCATAGGTTCAGGCAATCTCTAGACGTGAGGACACGATCAACACAAACTATGTTGATCTTTCTATACTATTCAACCGACTTCACGACGGTGCCACACAATGATAAAGAATCGCCTTGGTAGTCTTTTAAAACCCCAGACTTCTAGTTGGGGTTTCCAAATGCAGCCACTTATGATGTGGTATCGCACGTGTCACTTGACTCGAGCGTCCGAGACCTCAAGTATGCCACATGCTTGTTTCCGCACTTGTGTCGATCATTTTAAAGTTGAGACAATTGTTGTCGAAATTCAATCAATACAATTTACACAAGGCTCAAAAGTCCCAATTTTCCAACCCATCTTTTGCCCACCATTCTCTTTTTTCATCAAATTTACTTCGCTTGATTACGAATCATAGCACAGCCCATTTAGAGGGACAACCAACAACTTAAATCTTATGCGACGACCTCCCAAAATTCGTGCTTGCATCTCCATCGTCCGGAAAATTGTCAACCTCGTTAGGACAACAAGAAAAAAAGTAAGTACAACTGTTGATGACCAACAACAACCTAGCGAAGGCTTTGAGGTGTGAACGAAAATAGTAAATACGACACTATTCAAGCTACTCAAGCGACAGACTCTACTGAGAGGCCGATACTGACAACTCTAATGGCCAATATGGTGACCAACCAATGGCTCAGCAAACCCCTTGCCCGTATTGATGCCCGTTAGGATGACATCTCGCGCAAGAAGTGGAGGCGCACGCTCCTGGTACATGTCATTAATAATGACATGTACTAGAAGTTGGCGGACCTTGAGAGCCTCGGAAACCATGTATTCCAACAATTCACCATGACAATGGAGGAGCTAGGAAATGCGAGCGCGTAGGAAGCAATAGCCACACAGAGGAACGATCAACATCTAAGTGAACCCCGAATCCGGTCAGAACTCCCCAAGCCATCATATCCCAAAAACTTGAAGAAATGAATGGTTTAGCTGTGGCTAACAAGTTCTGAGGTGTACTTCGCCGCGCGTATGGTTAACAACGACAAAAATGATTGCCCTTGTAGTGTCAATTTTGTGTGGCATAATTCTCAGTTGGATGTCAAATGTAAAGGAAATCTAATGGCAAACGTAGACCAGCGGAGCCATATCAACGCCTTGCACAAAAACTCTCACATTGTCGGCCGCATGTGTTCTACATCTCAAACAAATGAATCCAACATGGCAAGATTTTTGGACTCCACAAAAAATTTGGGATACCTTCAAATGAACCATTTCTGCAAATCTTAAAATGCTCAATAAGAATTCCAACGCACAATACAAGCTTTACCAACTAATAGCCGAATGTGACAGAGTACACTCACTATTTTACAAAATCATTATCGCCATTGACATGGCCTCGAATTAACTTTGTTTATATATAAATGCATCAAGTGCAACATGCAGACGACCTTTCGCAAACCATCACAATGGTTGATTGCATCCACAACACTGCCTATAGCCTTAGGGTGCACAAGCCTAATTGTTGGAAACCCCAAGGTCACAATTCTTGTCATTGCAGAAGGGATGTAAAATCAATGGAGACACCGTCAATCAGTAGGATTGACCACTGTGCTCAACTTACGGTAGACCTGACCATATTTTGCATAATTGTTACAAGCGCCTCCAACAGGTCTTAAAGGGGGGAAGACTAGAAATAGTCTGAGGATTCGGGAAACGGTAGAGGAAAGAAGTAAAAGGAAAAGCTCCTCTTTAATCAAGAAAATCTATGTAATGGTATAAGGACGACCAACCAGATCTCCCATGTAAATGGCTCATATTGTCCCAGACAAGGATTCCTAAGATAGTAAAATTCAATGAATGGTATAAGGACGACCAACCTTTGACACTACTAGGAGTGCAAGCGAGAGGTCATAAAACACAAAATAGAACCAGCGTTATTATACAAGAGAACCTCACACTAGTTTATCAGTAATGGGAATGCTTGAGAGCAGGGTGTTTGAAGGAAAAAGGTCAATGGAACATCACATAGTCATCAAATGTAGGAACCACTTTGGCTGAAATTTGAAGAGTTACAAGATTGAATGGCGTATATGATTTGCCAAATGATAGACCACAAAGCTATCCATAGGTGAGGTATCATTGATAGCCGCAATCCCAAACTGGACTATAGTAGTAGAGAATTCTACAACATTATTTCTTGAAGAAAAAAGACGTTGAACTCTTACAGGGTCATGGTCAGGTCCATCTTGAGTGATGCCGGTCTCGCACACAGATATTGGGACGAGGTGGCATGGACAGTGGCATACATCATGATCCTGACGCTGACGAAGCCATCGAAGACGTCACAAAAGGCGTGGAGTGAGAGGAAGCTCAACTCTGTATGTCTGGTAGCATTGCACATGCTGTTCTTCAGGCACGGAAGGGGCGGGGCTAGCTGGACCTGTGGACGCGCCGGTGCATCTTTGTTGAGTATGAGAGCGAGAGCACATCATACTAGCATTTTGGCCGGTGCAAGCTGCAAACCGTGAACATGAATGACATCACGTTCAAAGAGAAATGAGGTTGGACGGAAAAGGATCTTGGTCTCTTCAAGAGAGGGGAGTGGTTGCCACTCCTCAAGGAGGAGATTCCTGAGGGCGCAAATACCGATGGCTTCTAAGCAGCTCTGACCGGGAAGAAAAATCAGGGTAATGGAGAGGTGGCTCATTTGGCATCAACCATATCGGACGATGCGTCCAAGTTACCGGTATGAGTGGAGCCTAACAAGGAGGCAGGAACTCAGCCTACATCTCCAAGGTCCCCAAGATAGAGAGAGAGACACAGAGAAGAAAGAGAGAGAGAGAGAGAGAGAGAGAGAGAGAGAGAGAGAGAGAGAGAGAGAGAGAGAGAGAGAGAGAGAAGAGGAGAACAGGCCAATGGTGCAAGTGACATCACGAGGACACAACAGTAGCAGCGGTGGTAGTAGCAACAACAGTATCCCCAACCATAATAATCCTAGAGCATTGGACGCGTAAGGAGGATGAAACAATGGTACAGTGCTGTGGAGGGCATTTGGATAGGGTTTTCTCAAGCGGTCTTTGTACAAGAGGAGCTGAATGCTTTCAATGAGGCATTGCAATGGAAGGATGGGGCTGAGTGGGAGGGATGTAAAAAATCTGAGCTCGCCTCCCACAAAGAGAATGGGAGTTGGGAACTGGTAAATAGGCGAGAGGATGAGAAAGTCACCAGCTCCATTAGATCTTCAAGAAGAAGCTTACCAATGAGGGGAAGGTGGAGTGGTACAAGGCACAATTGGTGGCGAAGGGATAGGCCCAACAGAAGAGTGGATGCTATTAGGAAACCTTTACAGTAGTGGCAAAGTTCACCTCCATCTGTACCATCTTCCCAATGGTGGCCGTTCGTGACTTTGAGGTCCATCAGATAGAGGTGAAAACTACGTTCATTAATGATGACCTGTAAAAGGAGGTTCTTATGGAAGTACCGGAGTGGCTGCAAACGGCGTCTGGAAAGGTGTGCACGTTTTGTAAAGTGCTCTACGGGCTGAAGGAAACACCACTAATGTGGTACTTGAAGATAGATAGCTCTATGGCCGAGGTTTGTTTCAAGCGCTATGAGGTGGATCATGACGTGTGTCTGTAGAAGTAGCCAATATTGTACTAGATTGTAGCCCTCTTTGTGGACGATTTGATCCTTGTGTTATTGGACACAGAGTTGGTAAACCTGAACCAGCAGCTTGGCAGTCAATTTTCAATGATCCACATGGGTGAGATCGCGTATAACCTTGGTGTCACCATCAAAAGGGACCATAAGGCACAAAATGTGGAGATGGGACAAGCAAAGTATGTGCAGTAGGTGCTAGTCAACAACAAGATGGAGAAGTACAACCCCATCGGTATGCCCATGGCCACGACGTGTAAGTTGAGCTCAAGTATAGACCTGGACACAGACGAGGAGAAGGACATAGCAAGCCTGTCGTACCAGTCCATAATCGACAAGTTCATGTGAAACACGGTGGTCATGTGGCCCGACCTAGCCTTCGTAGAAGGCCAAGTGAGGCCCCATTTCACCGACCCTAGGCAATTACATTGAAATGTGGTGAAGTAGATCCTTTGCCACCTCAAGGCAACAAAAAAACAATTGCAGCCTGTCTTTGGAGGAATCACATGCGGCGACTTCCTTGAGGTGGCCAACTACATGGATGCCAACTGGGCTAGTGATGTATACGAAAGAAAATCAATGTCCAATACGTGTTTTTTATTGATGGTGCAGAAGTTTCATGGGCGAGTAGGAAGCAAGATTGCATGGGACTGTCCAACACTCAGGCTAAACACACTGCACTCACAGAAGTTGCAAAGGAGGCGGTGTGGCTGGGATGACTACAGGAGGATATTGCCATGGCTCAGAGGAAGCAGACCATGCTCAACATCAACAACATGAGTGCCATCAGCCTCATCCAAAACCCAGTTTTGCACAGGAGGACCATGCACATCGAGATTCTTCATGACTATACGTGAGACTTGGTGGCGAAAGGAGATGCAACTATTGTGCATTATGGCACTCACTGCATGCTCACTAATTCCATGACAAAGGTACAACTTGAGGATAGGCACGGTGCAAGCTGCGTGGAACTTGGTGTATGCTATGAGGCCTAAATCACCATAGATTACAACGATAAGGCATCACGGCTGAGTTAGGAGGGGGAGATTGTTGACACTGTGTGCCACTTACCATGAGTGTCGTAGATCATATTATCTGGTTTGACCACTAGGGATTGTTTGAATACCTGGTTGGACTTTATATTTGGATTGCGTAGATTTTTTCTATTCAAGGTTGAGCTTTTAATTGCTGAGTGGTTATTCACAAAGTTTGCCTAGCCAAAAATCTGGAGCATTGATGGGTGGGATCTTGAATCCGCCCTGGATGACGGGATACTCCACTGTTGGTGATCCGCGCTCAACTCCAACAGGCTCAAAATGAACCAGGATCATGAAGGAGGTAACCAAGAAGTCCTCCTTGACCAAGATGAACCTCTCCCTAACTTCTGGGCCAGAGAAGGGTGCTTGGACAGGTCGCAAAAACTCCCTAGGCCCATCGTGCAATGCATGGTGGACAGCTCCACCAAGGGTTACTTCGCCTCTGCTTCTACCGTAGTAGAGGCTCTACTGCTCCAAATTAGACGTGCTTGGATGCTTTGGATAGCTGATGTTACATGCTATAAGGATGTGTATATTCCTACCACGTAAAGTAACAACATATCTTCTTGATTCAGTTCTACTAAATCGAAGGGGTTTGTTCCCACTCCTAATATGTGATTCCCATGCTACACTCTCCTCACCATCGTTGCCCATTGGCTGCTCCAAATATTAGTAGCATACATCAGTGAGGGCTAGGCATCCTTGAGGATACCTCTACACCCACTAGGTCTAACACTTACTTGAAACATCCTTGGGTCGTCATGTTAACCAAGCTTCTAAGGCATCTCATTACTGAAGTATCTCATAACTAATGATGGATGAGCTTTAAGAAGCTCATCCATCATAGACAAGTGTCATTTTTTATTGTTGGTTCTCCTCAGTTACACTCGTAATAACATTTCCGGTTGGTTGTCTTGTATCCCTTGTCATGCTTTGGTATCTCAAGAACCTTGTCTACATTCTTGGAAGCCATTTTGATTGGTGATTGATGGACGTTGATTTCTCCTACCAGAAAGGAGCTTTGCCGTCTACTCTTATCCTTTGATTTTTCTTGAATCCTCATAGTTTTTACACAAATCCCCCTTTTTATACCCATTACTTCCACTTTCGATGGTTGTGAAAAGTGTTTCCAAACTTCATGTAAGTGTAGCACAATCATTGATCTTGTTGATTATCAGTGTTTATTTCAATCAATCTCAATGTCTCAGCCATTTGTGACCTCTCTTCGCCACATATTGTAGCTTGGGGGTTACAAGTTGTTGGTTTATTACATCTTAGCATTATCTACAGTATTGTTGATCCAGACAGTTGTTACGATCATCCACAAAAGGTCATCTTGGATGCTAAACGCTGTATCTGATGGCTGGATATCACACTTGAGGCCATTGTTGTTGTTGAAACATAGCCCGTCAGGGGTGGAGTCACTCTCGGCAATGATTTTGCACAAGTGTTGTGTTTATTTTGCCACACAGCAATGATGACGTTGTTGCTGAAGCTTGTTTTGTACGTCGTACTTTGGTTCATCTCCCTAAAATGTGAGAGAATGGCATGTACAAATTTGTTCCACCTTTCCATTCGATTCAGTGAGTCTTGCCAGATCAAACTGACCCGGATGAGAGGAAGAATGCCTGTGGTTGACAATGTGAGAGCTTTTGTGTGAGCCGTTGATTGGGCCTCACTAGTCTCCCGCAACCGTTGGATTTCCTTCAGATTGATTGAACTCAATACATACCACGTGAAAGCAGTACCGTGAAGTCAATCTTGTTTTCAATATTGTTGAACCACGAGCGATGAAGCAAACATCCAAACTCGTCAGCCACATCCAAACCATCGGTCCGTTAAAGCTTGCATGATCAAATGGCTCGGGGAGTGCCGTTGTGCTTTGG
This sequence comes from Penium margaritaceum, assembly GCA_023375785.1. NCBI lineage: Eukaryota > Viridiplantae > Streptophyta > Zygnematophyceae > Desmidiales > Peniaceae > Penium > Penium margaritaceum. The sequence goes on from SZWC01009524.1 coordinate 16,596, forward strand.
GATTCACTCTAGGGTTGATTTTTCCATTTAGTGAGCACTTATTGTAGCTACTCCATTGTCATGATAATTTTTTTGGTGTAGATTGTTGTTGAGCCTCTTGAAACTTTATAAATTATGGTACATGTTCTTCTGAGTACAAACCTGCCAGTCGGTGCCTCCTCCCATCATGCCAGGTGTTGTCACAACGGGAAACGCTGGAGGCTAGGGGATGGCCAAGCCCAAGGATTCCGTTGTCAGAGCTATGCCGTTTTCTACAAAGCCTACAGTCGCTGTTGTTTGGGTCCTGGAGATCGCGGTTAATCGCTCGTTGATGTTCCTCCAGCACCAAAGTCTTCCTTGCGTTACTACTTCTCGTCTCTCACTATTTCATCGCCATTGTTGCAAGGTCTACATTCTTCTAGATGGCAAAGATTCACAAAAGACTGGTGCAAGGTTTTCGTATAGGATGAAAGTCATTGGTTACTAATCAGATGCTATTGCACGCTGATATGAAGCTCGAATGTTGTTGCACACTGATATAAAGGTTTACTCCGAGTGGACGTGGATGGTGAACGTGTAGTAATTGAAAACAAGAGACAATTTGATAACTTAGAATTGCTGGATGATTTGTATTTGGAACTCTGTGTAGTTAAATGATAAGTGTCAGAACTGTTGAGCACACTTAGAATATAGCTGAAAAACGAATTAGGCATATTTGGGATCTTGGATGCTAGAGCCAAATGGCGCGTGCGATGCCACATCATTGGATACTTCTTCTCTTATGATGTAAGTCATTTCTGTCCGTACATGCAGTTTATTTTAACCACTCGACTTTCTCCATGCCTGTGTAGGTCCCTGATGCAGACTCAATTGTCTTCGGGACGGACACCATCATGTGGTGGTCCACCCATACACAGTTGTAGGGCAGCTACCATGGCATGCCAAAGACTTCCTTGGAAACTCAACATTTTTTTGTAACTTCTATGTCTCAATTCATTGGCCTTATGAAACAATTTCATGTTTCTGCATTACATGTCCACCCATTAGTACATGTATGCATTCATTACGTTTACCTTAAGGTTATGCAACCATTGTTTCATATGGCTATGTGTTTGGTTGTATGAGTGCTAAATTCAGGCCAAAAAAATGGTTTCGGGCCGGGTTTTTGGCAAACTAACCAGCTGCGGTGCACAGCTGGGTTGAGTTACGTGGAATCTATTTACATTTCATGCTTTTCCATGGCCATTTCTCTCTTCACATTGAAGCTCATGGAGTTTATGAGACTATGTGTGTCTCCTGCAGCCAGACCATTGTTGTTCTTGCCACTACCATTCATGATAATACATCTTCTGGAAGGGACAAAGTTTCCACATCAGCAATAGCAATACTGGGAAACTTTGAAGCGATTTCTCATGGTACAAGAGTAGCAAAGCATCCCTTACTAAGCTACATATTAGAGACACATAACGGGTAACAATAGTGAGGGACACGATTGCAGCCCTGGTCCAGGATGGACCCATCACGCCACGGTAACCCACCGCGGCCGACAACGACAGATGAATTGCAGACATGATAAGAGTACTAGTGGCAAGCCACCACACTTGTAGCACAATAACAGCAATAGTAACACAACAACCAAATTAGATGGACAATATTAGAAAAAAGAATGATGGATGCGGCCGTTACAGCCAAAAACGTAGTGCAACACAATAACATAGCAACAGCAACAAAACATTAGTACAATAGTGGCAACAGCGTAGAAGTACAACATAGAATCAACAGCATTGTAGCAGCAATGACAGCATTGTAATTGTAACACAATGGCAACGTAGCAGCAAAAAGACAACAGCCGTAGTGCAATGCACTAGTAAGACTATGAAAGTATTAGCAGTACAACTGTTGCATATTGGTAGTAGCACTATACTGGAGGAGCACTTATAGCTGACACAACTCTCATAGCAATTACACTGTAGTGCAGCAATGTAATAGCACAACAGCGACGTAGTAGCCACGGCAAATAACAGTTATAAATATGATTACAATGAGGACATCTCCAAAGTAATCCCTTGGATAATCCAATACCACAAATAACTCTTAGGTCCTGCACTGAACCTCCTGAACAGCGAACTATCGGTCACGACTGTTTTTCCATAATAGAGTCCCCCTACTACAATGACCCATCCAAGGTTCTCACATTTCCACCAAGAGACCTCCTTCCTAATCACCAAGTGGGAGGATCACTACTACTATTGCCACATCAGTGTCCTGGAGTGCATGACAATGCGCTCACCTAAGCACGTCAAAAGAGAAAGCACTACAGATTAGAGGCATTCAACGAGTCCTTCCATACCATATGTGCCCTAAGAGTGAGTTAAATCCACCAATTGTGCAACTATGACGTCACAGTCGATGGGTTTGGACCTCCTGCTATGATGAATTATGTTTTGTGCTACCAATGGACCCATGTACCATACTCTTCAACACCATACGCATTATTCTAATGCTATGGTACATGTCTTGTGTGCAAGGTCCTCAAACAAAGACAATCCTTTGAATCCACCGGAAAACACCGGCAAGGAGTCTCAACCCGATCTTCTCCACTGACACGAAAGCATAATGGAAGAAGCACTGACTTCCCAGAAGGCCAAGGTTTGCACAACATAGAAGCATGTGGAGAAGTTGTCCAAGATTTTGCAGTAGATAGCAACATGAAACTTTCTTGGGTCTGCAGCAAGTCGACTCATCTGGAATGAAATGTGGTCAGTGGAAGTCGGCGAGCTGTGTGTGGCTCCTCAAGGCGCGCTACCAGTACAAACATGGCAACATTGCCATCATCCAGTACATAGACGGCCATAAGCACGCCATATAGCATGAAATGTGTGCCACATCAAGTAGACATTGAAAAAGAGGTCCTCTACTGATCCAAAGAGGCTACAAAAAATCACAGAGGCTCGCATTGACGAGGAGGTCGGATACCAGGTGGTGTACCATGCCAAGAAGGCAGCTCAGGACAAGCTTATGGACGAGAAGACTCTTTCGTGGTCTTTCTTCCCTGCATACATCATAGTGTTTGACTTCTTGTTGTCCATATTTCAGTTCTTTTTCATGGATTTTTATCTTTGGCCTTGGGTGGAACTATCTTCTAATGCACTGTATGACTTGCAGTTGGAGATGGTGGACCCCCGGACTGCAACATGCACGGATCAGGTAAGAAAAGAGTTGTTCTGCTTGGCCTTCATCGAACTAGAAGCATGTTTTGAGGGCTGGAACTATCTTTGACACTAGGTCACCATGGATGCAAAACTTCTGAGGATGGTTTTAAACAGGTCCTGTTGATTTCACAATACAGGGACACCAACAACCACTCCGTTCCCATGGTGTGGGTGCTCCGTAGACATGAAGACAGAGCCATTTGGACATGGTTAGTGTAGTGGCTGTCGGAGGCATTTCCCATGACCAAGGACCATGTCACAATCATAATCTCCGACCGTAAAGTAGGGTTGTTTTTGCCTACGAGCTACTGAGTGGAATGCAAACCTACGCATAGCACATGAGGGAGAATGTTAAGTGCAAGTCTGATAGGGTCGCCGGTGACCTCTTTTGGAACCTTGCATACGCCTTCACTCCCAACGAGTTCCAGCGCGCCTGGGCCGGGCTCTCACGCGCGTCAATGTAGGGAGAGGAGTACATCTTCGGTGGAAGTGGTGTTCCGGGTATCCCAATCAACAAGTGGAGCATACTCTACTATTCTAAGGCACGGGAGGGATACATGACCAGCAATGCCGCCGAATCCCTCAACACCCGCATCATGAAAATTTGACTGATGTACCACTCCCACATTTTTGTGCAGTTGTGTGTGGGTGTCGAAACTTCTTGCAAAACAACGTAGGTTAATGCATGACTGTGAGACCACGCTCGCCTTGCTTGACGATGGTAAGATGAAGGACTACAATGAAACGCAAGGGAGTACAACATCATCCCAGCGGGGACGCAATCTAGAATTTTCATCCTTAGGTCAAGAGGAGGATTACGTGCGCAAGCAGTGCAATTGCGGTCAGTGGAATAGATATGGTTATCCTTGCCAGCATGCCGTCAACCTCATGCTAGATGCAGGTGTCAACCCGGAATCCTACGCGGACATCCATCTGACACAGATGGAGTGCCATAGAACTCATCACCACTCCATTTCAAGGGTCAATCTACACGAGCTAGAGTACACTCAGAAGGGCTGGGACCTGCCAGGTAAGAAGCGAGCTGTTGGTAGGCTGATGTCCAAGTGTACAGACCACCATGAGCTTCACAAGCACGAGAGGATCTCAGGCCACTGTAGGCTCTCTAGAAAGTCACCAAAGCGCTGCACAAATCCTCCTGCCTTGTCACCAACTAACATTGTTGTTACGTGTGCAAAACAGATCTTTGCAAGTCAGAGGGCTCGTGGAGATGGTGGGCATGGCCGTAGAACTACAAGTGTAGGATTTGGTGCAGCACCTTACGCAGGTGTAGTGAACGTGGAGCTCGTGAATGACAGACATGAATCGGTTGGTGCAGCACCTGTCATAGGAGGATCAGCAAGTGTCACTGTAGCAGTTACACCTTCTCTTTACGCTCATGCGCAGGTAGCGGCAGAGGGGGGGGGGGCAGTAGGGTGAGCTGAAGTAGTTTTTTCATCTCAAGTTAATGATCCTAAGACTCCAAAAGCAAGAGTAGACAAGAAAGTGGACCATGAGGCTACCTCTNCAGGTGTAGTGGACGTGGAGCTCGTGACTGACAGACATGAATCGATTGGTGCAGCACCTGTCATAGGAGGATCAGCAAGTGTCACTGTAGCAGTTACACCTGCTCTTTACGCTCATGCGCAGGTAGCGGCAGAGGGGGGGGGGGCAGTAGGGTGAGCTGAAGTAGTTTTTTCATCTCAAGTTAATGATCCTAAGACTCCAAAAGCAGGAGTAGACAAGAAAGTGGACCATGAGGCTACCTCTCGTGACTGGTGAGAGGAGGATGGTGTCTCTAACTATGTTTCCTCCGAGTGTGAGGAGTGGAAGACAACATAGTGCTCCTCCTCATCAGACTCGTCCAGTGAATAGAAGCCTCTGCAATGCAAACTTCAGTGCAGAGATGGGTCTGCTTGATCATATGTAATACGTTTTCCACGTTTGTGTCGTGTTGTTTTCTGCAGTGTGAAGCTACATGCCAATGTTAACCGTTGATTGCTTTATTTGGGATGTGTGTAAAGGTGAGGTAGATCCATGTGCTGGAGAGAACCATGTACAAACGACAACCAAGGCTAAGAGTGGTCCGGTGGAGGGTCAGATCACAAGTGGCCCATTGCATGGGTAGTGTGCCGACAGGAGCATATGTGATCAATTTGCAGATGACCAACCTCAACATAGGTGACTTAGACAAAGAAAGGGAAAATATTCATGTGGTCAATCCATGCAATGGCGCATGTGCATCTCCCTTTGAAGTTGTATTTGATGATGCATGTGAGGAATTCATCCATAGGTTTGAGTGCCCTTCTTGTGAGGCCATCTGTTTTGTGTATGACTTATTCGTGTACGTGTAGGTGTGGATCAGTTCACGTGGTCTGTTCACGTGAAAGGGAGGTCTAGCACCTCCCTTTCACTTCAACTAATGCACCCATGGAGGCTCAAAATAAAGAGTTCCATTCCATTCCCAGGTATGTTGTGTGATTCCTTGTCGTACTTTTACATTAATTCTACATGGAGGGCATGGTGCCTGAAGTGTTACCAATGCAAGGTTCTTACCATGATTCAAGTTACATACGTTGTCGCATTGCTCATTAATTACTAATGTTCGTCTAACTTGACATAGAGAATAGTTTTGAGTCATGTACCTTCAATTGAATATCACATGAATGTACAATGACGTTGAAAAGATGCCCAATTCACAATGTGAGAAGTTGACAATATACTATTAGTAGCTCATTGTCCTGCATAGTGTATGTAGCTCACAGACATGAAATGAAAGCAAACCATGCAATGCCACACTCGGGCATCGACATAGAGAGAAGGATAAACATAAATACATCATGAATCATTTGCAAAATGAAAATGACAGTCATCCACTTCCATTAGCACTAAGTTCTACAAGGCTCTATCTAGAACCATGGCTCCCAAGGATCCGGGCAATGTGGCCAACGCACGGAGGGAATGCTTCTCCCCAAAAAACACACAATGGTTTCCGGTTCAGGAGGTGTAGAATTTCATGTTGGCATGCCATTCCACATTTTCCAAAAATTGAAGTCTACCTTGATGGCAGCCCATGCACCTATTGCTCCATGCAGATGCAGGGCGTGTGATGTCCATGTGTTGTGATGCTGTCAGTCATACACAGTTGTACAGTTGGTTGTGACCACTCGGCCGTGTCCATGCTCGTGCAGATCCCTGAGGCGGACCCAGCTGGAGACGGAGTACCCTGAGGTGGTGCTCCACCCGCTGGAGGCAGCCTGGTAGCCTACCTGGTGTACCAGAGGGTTGCCACGACCTACGGACTGCGTTTGGAGACCTTCAGGATTTTCTCGGTGGACAGCCCTGCCAGGCTGATTTGCATGTTTGTTTTCTTACACTCTCCGGCTGCTGCCGGACATAGGCGTGTGACCAGTCGTTGTGTCCGTCTTTTCGTCTTGCATCCGCAGGATCAGACGGCGCTCCGTTTGGACGCCTGTGCACAGAGTTATGGCCAAAACAGTGGTTTTGGGCCGGTTCAGGACCGACAGGTGCCGCCGCGTGCACCACCCGCTGTGAGCCGCGGCGGCTATTTATGCTGTGGACCTGTCATTTGTCATTCCTCTCTGCACATTCACTGCAATGCAGCTTCTGAGACTTGTCTTGTCTCGCCTAGCCTGACCCTTGCTGTTTTCGCACCCGCTTGCATGCTAGTGCGTTAAGCTGACCGGTCTGTGCCGCCACGTCAGCAGCAGCATTGCTAGGAAGCTGTGGTGAATCTTCTCATGGTATCAGAGCAGCGAGCCAGAGCTCGCACAGCTGCGCAGCAGAGACGCAGCGTTTGCAGCAGCAGTGAGCGACAGCAGCAGCANGACGGCGCTCCGTTTGGACGCCTGTGCGCAGAGTTATGGCCAAAACAGTGGTTTTGGGCCGGTTCAGGACCGACAGGTGCCGCCGCGTGCGCCACCCGCTGTGAGCCGCGGCGGCTATTTATGCTGTGGACCTGTCATTTGTCAACTCTCTCTGCACATTCACTGTAATGCAGCTTCTGAAACTTGCCTTGTCTCTCCTAGCCTGACCCTTGCTGTTCTCGCACCCGCTTGCATGCTAGTGCGTTAAGCTGACCGGTCTGTGCCGCCACGTCAGCAGCAGCATTGCTAGGAAGCTGTGGTGAATCTTCTCATGGTATCAGAGCAGCGAGCCAGAGCTCGCACAGCTGCGCAGCAGAGACGCAGCGTTTGCAGCAGCAGTGAGCGACAGCAGCAGCAGCCCTGAGTGGCAGCAGCAAAACAGCCCACCGCAGCAGCAACGGGTCCTGTGAGGGGGGACCACCACCACGTAACAGTAGACGCGGCCACGACAGCCGCATCAGTCAACACAGCCGCGGCAAGAGCGATCGCGGCCTCTCCATCCACGGCCACAGCAGACGCAACAGACGTGGCCGTAACATCAGCTGCAGAAGTAGCAACGGCGGCGGCAGAAGGGAGCAGCTGCGGCAGCAGCAGCCGCGGCAGTGGCAGCTGTCACAGCAGCAGCAGCCGCTGCCTTGGCGGCAGCCGCAGCAGCCAACAGCAGCTGCGGCTGCGGCAGCAGCAGCAGCAGCCGCAGCTGCTGCAGCAACAGCGCAGTGCAGCAGCAAAGTAGCAGCGGCAGCACAGCAACGCAGTAGCGTAGCAACAGCGCAGCAACAGCGGCAGCGCAGCAGCAGCAACGGCAGCACAGCAGTAGCAGCGGCAGCACAGCAGCAGCAGCGCAGCAGCAGCACAGCGCAACAACGGCAGCGCAGCAGCAGCGCAGTAGCAGCGGCAGCGCAGCTGCAGCAGCGGCAGCGTAGCAGCAGCAGCGCAGCGCAGCAGCAGCAGCGCAGCGCTGCCGTGGCTGCACAGAAGCAGCGGCAGCGCAGCAGTAGCAGCGCAGCGCAGCAGTAGAGCAGCAGCAGCGCAGCGCAGCAGCACCGGCAGTGGCAGCAACGACGGCCGTAGCCCGCTGCTGACGTCAGCAGACCCCTGCTCACGTCAGCAGTGAGTATGCTGACGTCATCACAGACTTGGTGAATTTTTTTATGAAAAGTCAATTTTTTCCAGCGTTTCAATTCCTCGAGAAATGCTGACGGTTCTGTGTTCGGACGACGTTTGCACCGCCTCAACATGGAGTCAAGCAGCTCCAAGGGCAAGGAGCCGGAGGACACCGTCACGAGCGGGGTCCGCAGCCCACGCTCAAAGGCGATTGACTTCCTACTGGTGGAGCAGTCATCGCTCCGCCAGCGCCAGGATGAGCAGTCAACGATTCTGCGGCAGATCCGCGATGCCTTGGACTCTCTGTCTGGGACACCGGGACATCAGCCCGGGAATGAGAGAGAGGAAACCCCATCGGGCCAGGAGTCTGCTGGTCTCGCTGCCGCCCCTGCACAGAGACGAGAGTCCATTGTTGAGGAGTGGGATCAGGCTCCCCCTCCCGCTGGGGAGGATGCGCTTCGCCGGCTGATGGAGCAGATGAGTAGCCTGCGCATTGAGACGCCGGCGCCCAGTCCGAGGGGACAGCAACAGCAGCAGCAGCAGGAGCCGGAGCGGCAGCAGCAGCAGCAGACCGACCCGCATCAGGCCTTGGGTGCCGTTAGGGGAGCAGCGTTGATGCCTCTCATGCCCTTCCCACGTCCGCTCCCAGCACCACCTGAGGTCCAGCTCCCCACGGAGCGACGACCCAAGGACGTCGAGACTTCCCCGCCTCGCTACGACAGCAAAGCGGGGTTTGACTGTTGGGAGGTGTTGTTTCAGGTATGGGCGGACTCGGAGGGGGTCTGGCCCTACTACCACAGCCAGTACCAGACGGCTGATCCGCTCCAGTCCCTTACGACAGCGCGTGCCATGCGTGGACTGTTGTACGCGGTTCCACAGGAGACAGTGGTCAACTTCCGCCCTTTCCTGGGCACGCCTGGGACGGGAGCAGGCGCAGACCCGCGCCGCGGCTGGGAGCTGGCGCTGACCCTATTTGCAGCAGAGACTCACGCGACCCGGTCCGCGCGCCTTCGCGAGTTCCACTCTCTTCATCAGGGACCCTCGGAGTCAGCAGCTGATTTTTGGCGTCGGGCCATGCGCCTGTATACTCGCCTGGGCACCGGAGGCGGCTCTCAGCTCTGGGCGCTAGACACCATCATGCTGGGAGTGCGCCCTGAGCTCACTGACACCTTCTCCCGCCTCGACCAGGATGTCCTCGCGTCCATGTCCGACACCTTGCAGCTGCTGCCCTGGGTGCAACGGTACTTCATCCAGGTCGCGACGGCTGACGAGGCAGCCCGCGCGCATCGGCAGGGTGCCATGGCCGCAGCAGCAGTGGGAGCTACGTCCTCTACGCCTTCCACACCGTTGTCCGCCTTCACCCCCACCAGCTCCACCTCTTCCTCTCCCGCCTCCTCCCCTGTTGCTCCGACAGCCACTACAGCAGTCGCGAAGGGGAAGAAGGGGAAAAAGAAGAAGGGACCGCAGCAGCCTTCTGGTGGCACCGGACGGGCTGTCCGCTGCCACAACTGCGGCGGACCTCATCGCTACACTGAGTGTCAACAGGAGCTGGACTGGGCGAGGATCACCCGTGGTCTTCAGGCAGCCCAAGAGGAGCGGATCCGCACTGGAGCAGCAGCCCGTGCTGCAGCGACCTCGGGTGCAGCACCGGCGGCAGGCCCGCCGCCATCCGGGGGGAGCACCACCCCGGACCCGAGGGACCAGACCATCGCAGAGCTACGTCGACTGGTGGCACTTCACTCTCAGGGAGGTGCGAGTGTGTTGTCACAGCCGAGTGGTCTACAGACTGACTGTCCATCTGTGTTTGTTGCACGTGGTCATGCTTGTGGGGGGGCTGCGTCGCCTGGTGAGGATGAGTCTGACAGCACAGAGTGGTTGGAGGAGTCGCATCGTCGTGCATTGTCCCGCTGTCCTGCCACACCTGCTGAGCGTCCAGCGGAGGCAGCGTACTCCGTTGCTCATTGCACCGTGACCACCACAGGTCGTGAGGCGAGTGGCCACTGGATCATTGACTCATGGGCCACTCACCACATGACCTGCGACCGTACCGCCTTTGTCGTGCTTGGTCCTTTTGGGTCTGTTCGGTCAATGCAGACAGGTTCTGGGCAGTCACTACCTGTTCAGGGGACAGGGGTCGTACGGTTTGATGGTTCGTCTGGTCCAGTGTACCTTTCTGACGTGCTTTTTGTGCCTGACCTCGAGCTCAACCTGCTCTCTGTCCGTGCCTGCACGAGGATGGGTCTCTCTGTTCACCACTCTTCTGATGATGCCACGATCACAGCACTTGACACTTCCACGGTTGTGTTGCGTGCCACTGTTGTGGATGACCTGTATCGCATAGCGCGCTGCTCTGCCCCTGACTCTTCCCCTTGCTCGTCTGCTCGCGTCTTTGTCACGGGGGTGTTGTCTCCTGCCCACCAGCGCCTGTTACACCGGCGCCTGTGTCATGTGAGCACGGACACTGTGTCCAAGCTCATCCGTACACAGCCCACCCTCGGTCTTGACACGGCTTCCTTCGAGAAGCCGCCTAAGACCGACAGTCTGTTCTGCGCTCAGGGGAAGATGCATCGCTGCACCTACCCTGCCTCCGTTACTCGCGCGCAACGTCCCCTGGAGCTTGTCCACTCGGACCTCCTCGGACCTTTCCCCGTCGAGTATGTCGCTGACCGAGGTCGGTATGTCCTTACCCTCACGGATGACTTCACCCGCATGCGGTGGGTCTACTGCCTCCGCCACAAGAGCGATGCCACTCTTGCCGTGCGCTTGTGGCTCGTGATGGCTGAGCGTCAGTCTCGTCACTCCCTCCACACCTTCCGCTCTGACCGCGGCGGTGAGTATCTCGGTGAGCTGACCACTCACTTCGACGAGCTTGGTATCTGTCACCAGCTCTCGGCGCCTGCTACACCACAGCAGAACGGTGTGTCTGAGCGCTAGAACCGCACCATGGAGGATGCGGTTCGCGCTATGCGCGCTGAGTGCGGTCTCCCGGAGTCCTTCGCCTTCGAGGGCTTCGCCTACATGACGTGGGTCTGGAACCGCCTCCCG
>SZWC01009524.1:73812-97174 GCA_023375785.1 Penium margaritaceum
GTGTCCATGCCCGTGCAGATCCCTGATACAGACCCCGATGGTGCTGGTGCGTCGTCTGGTGGTGGACCACCTGCTCGGAGCTGACCGACGACCGCCCCATAGCCCTGGATGCTGTCGGGGACCTTCTGCAGTTTTTCCTGGAACACGTAGGAGTCTATTGGTGAACTGGCCGTGAGCCCGATTTGCATGTCTTTGCATTGTGTATCCACTATTTGATGCCAGATGCATGCATGTGACCAGTCGCAGCGTCCGGCTTGAGATTCTGCACGTTTAGGTTCAGACGGCATAGCGTTCTGACCTGTCTACGCTGGGTTACGGCCAAAACAGTGGTTCTGGGCCGGTTTTAGGACAGACCTTGCACTGCCGCATGTGACACCCGCCGTGCGCCGCGCCAGGTGTTTGTGCCATGGACCTGTCATTTTTCATTTCTCTCTGCAAATGCTATTGAAGAATTCTAACACTTTGACTTGTGTCTCCTAGCCAGGCTCTTGCCGTTGTGTGTGCGACCTGTGACTGTCGTCACCGTCAAACCAGGCACTGACGCCTAGTCAGCGGCTGTGATGCTAGGAGGCTTCCACGCATCTTCTCATGGCATCAGAGCAGCGAGACAGTTCTCACCGAGTTGTGCAGCAGAGACGCAGCAGAGCAGAAACAGTAAGCATCACCGCGGTAGCTGATTCACTGGGACCTGTCCACGTCACCTGACTGCCGCCAACGTCACCCGCCTTCAACACGTGAGAGTGTAGTAGCAACAGCAGCAGCCGCTAGCAGCAGCAGCAGCAGCATGCGGCAACTACAACAGGTTGCAACCGCTAGCAGCTGCTAGCAGCAACAACAGGAGGCAGCAGCTATAGCAGGCGGCTGCGTGCAACAGCAAGAGCTGTAAGCAGTGAGCAGCGAGCGGCGAGTAGCGAGTTGCGAGCAGCGAATAGCCAGCAGCAGCAGCAAGCAACAACGCACAGTAGTAGCAGCATTGAGCAGTAGCAGCAGCAAGAACCAACAGTAGTAGCAGCAGCAACAGCAAAACCGCAGAGTAACAATGCGCAGCAATAGCAGCGCATAGCAGCGCTGCAGCACATCAGCAACGTGCAGCTGCTGCCACAGCTGGGCAAGCAGCTCCGTGGCTATTGTTGGAGACGTAGGCGTAGTAGCAACATCAGCCGGGCGCAAGCTGCTATGGAGCTTCTGTGCAGCTTTTGCGTGACTGCCGTGGAGCAACAGCTCCATATGCAGCGAAGAAACAACCGCGAGGGCTGTAAAAAAAATAAAAAATGTGCCGACGTCAGCATATCCTTGCTGACATCATCAAGTCCTTGCTGACATCAGCAAACCGTGCTGACGCCAGCACTTGCCTTGGTCAATTTTTTGGATCGGAAAGTCAAAATATGCCAGCATTTCAACACCTCGATAAACGTTGGCGGTTCTACAATCTAACCGGTTTGACATCCCGGCCCATACTGAGCGCTAACATGGCTCCGACCGGTGACAACGGCAAAGGACCACTAGATCCCTCTTCCTCCTCCTCAGGGGTCATGAGCCCACGCTCACAGGCTATTGAGGACCTGCGGAGTCAGCAGGATAAGATACGTCGTCTGTAGCAACAGCAGTCTGATGCCATCCGTACGCTCACTGAGCTTCTTCGTGGTCAATCAACGAACCCAGAGCAGCAGTCCGACGCCTCCGAGGGAGTCGACCGTATCATACCTTCTGCACAGCAGTCAGAATCTGCACCGAGGATAGCAGCAGGAAACGACCCGCCACCTCTTGATCCTTGGGATGAGGACCTTGACATGCTACGTATGGAGGATGACGCTCACGAGAGGGAGATTCGTGTGCTTCAGGAGCATCTTCGCCAACTTCAGATGAGTTCTCGGCCCCCACAGACATCTGGCTCCATTTTTCTGGAGATCCGATCCTCGTCTATTCCCTATCTCAGCGACATTCCTTGTCCCAATATCTTCCCCATCCCTTGTCCTTCTCAGCTTGTGGTTGCTCTCCCTACGGAGCGACAACCCAAGGACTTCGACACCGCCTCCACGATATGTCAGCGAGGACGGCTTTGATTGCTGGGATATTATTTTCCAGGTCTGGACCAGTTCAGAAGGGGTATGGCCCTACTATTACAGTCCGTACAAGGTTACGGATCACGCTCAGGTGCTGACAGTGGCTAGGGTGATGCGAGGACTCCTTTACTCCATGCCACGTGAGACTGTCATGGACTTTCGCCCTTTCCTTGGAGAGGTCGACACGGGCGCGGGTGCTGATCCACGTCCGGGCTGGGACCTGGCATTGTCCCTGCTTGCTAGAGAGAAGCATGCCACCTGCACGGCTCACATTTGCGCCTTTCACTCCCTTCGTCGGGGACCTGCCGAGCTTGCAACCGATTACTAGCGGTGGGCCAAGCGCATCTACACGCGCCTTGGGACCTCAGGAGGTACACAGCTGTGGGCGCTTCACACGCTCATGATCAAAGATTGTCTTGAGCACACAGACATCTTCTCGGGGTACAGCGACGCCATGCTCGAGCCCTTCTCCAGATAACTTCCGCCTGTGAGGCAGTCGTGGCCAATCAGGAGAGTCCCCTTACTGCAACGGTCATCGCGTCACCACCGACACCCCTCTTGCAGTCCACTTCTCCATCCTCGGACACATCCTCATCTTCTCCTTCTACCCCAATTACCCCGACTTAGATGTAGGGTGTGACAGTGGCGACATAGGGGAAGAAGGGCAAAAAGAGGTGTGGTTCGAGCCAACAACAATCGCAACAGCAGCAGTTACTGGGCAGTAGTAGTAGACGTACTGTTCAATGCTATAACTATGGAGGCACTCATTACTACACCGAGTGCCAGCAGCCGCTCGACTGGACGCAGATCACTCGCAGTCTTCAGGCTGCACACGCACAGTGATCTACGTCAAGGAGCACAGCCTCTGGTCGCACGGCGACCACGGCCGTAGCAGTTCCCGCTTCCCCACCGGCGAGCACTGGCGACTCGGACCCACGTGACCGCAACATCGACGAGCTCCGTCACCTTCAGTCGCTTCATTTTCAAGGAGGTACGAGTGTGTCTTCACAGCCGGGCGGTTCACAGATTGTGTTTTTTTCTGTTCTCGTAGCTCGTGTGGGAGGGCACAGCTAGCATGTGAGGATGATGGGCCTGAAAATACCGATTGGATTCATGAGTCTCACCTTTGCACCTCTCGTCGTTTCTCCTCACCTGTTGCTCAGTGCCCGTCTGAGGCCAAGTGTTCCATTGCCCGTTGCACAGTGACGTCCTCCGGTCGTGATCCTGGTGGCACTTGGATCATCGATTCTGGTGCCACTTACCACATGACCTGTCATCGTAGTGACTTTGTTTTCCTCGTTCTTGTTGCGTCTGTTTGCTCCGTTTGTACAAGCTCTGGTCAGTCATTGCCGGTCCAGGGTGTTGGGGTTGTATGCTTTGATAGTCTGTCTGGTCCCCTCTATCTTTCCGAGATGTTTTTTGTGCCTGTCCTTGAGCTCATCTTGCTTTCTGTGTGTGCCTGCACACTGATGAGTTTCTCTATGGAACACACTGCAGACTCTGTGACTGCGACCGCTGTTGATACTCGTACCATTGTTCTGTGTGCCATCGTCGTGGATGATCTGTATCGTGTCTTACAAATTTCTTCATCTTTTTGCTCCCCTTCCCCTCCTGTCCTTGTGTTTGTCACTAGTGTTCTCTCTGCTGAGTACCAGCGACTGCTGCATCGTCACATGTGTCATGTGTGCTCCGACACTGTATCAAAGCTCCTTCGGACACAACCCGTACTCGGCCTTGACACGGTCTCTTTCGAGAAGCCGTCCAAGACTGATTGTTTGTTCTGCGCTCAGGGTAAGATACATCGTTGTACCTACACTAACTCCCGTTCTCGAGCTCTTTGCCCTATCGAGTTGGTCCATTCAAAACTTCTTGGCCATCCCTGACGAGCCTTTGTCCCATCGGGGCCGATACGTCCTGACCATGGTTGATGACCTCAATCGGATGTGGTGGGTCTATATCCTGCACCAGAAGAGTGACGCTACTCTTGCGGTTTGCCTCTGGCAAGTGATGGCTTAGCGTTAGTCCGGCCACATGCTGTATACATTTTGCTCAGATCGCGGCGGCGAGTTTCTTGAAAAGATGGACCGTTTCTTTGCCGAGCATGGGTTCTTTCACTAGGTCATTGCTCCTGTTACTCCTCAGCAGAATAGTGTTTCTGAGCGCTGGAACCGCACCATGGAGGATGCGATTCGTGCTATGTGGTTTGAGGGCGGTCTCCCGAAGTCCTTCGCATTTGAAGGATTTGCCTACATGATGTGGGTCTGGAACCGCCTCCCGCACGGTCCCCTTCCGGATCACGTTACTCCGTACGAGCTCTAACTTGGTCACCATGCCAATCTACGTCTTGCTCGTGTCTGGGGATCCGTGGCTTCCGTATGGTACACCGAGGGCCAGCAGGGGTCCAAGGTCTCCCCGCGGGGTCGCCTGTGTGCCTTCGTGGATATCTCCCCACTGTTGAAGGCCTGCCATTTTTGGGACCCCGCCCGCCGTCGCTTCGTTGAGTCCCGTGACGTGCTCTTCTTTGGGTCTCTCACCTACCGAGACCTGATCTCTATCATGTCTATGTCCTTCATGCACGTTCCTACGTGTGAGGTTTCTCAACGGATGGGGGAGTTTAGGCCTACGAGAACCTCTCTTTCGGCTGATGTGTCCGTTCGAGCCCCCTCTACTTCTCGATCTCTAGCTCTTGATGACCCAGCGATTGTAGCTGTCGGCCCAGAGACCTCTCCAGCCCAGCCCGTCTCTATCCTTGTTCTCTCGCACCCCACAGGCACCCATGATTCTATACATATGTCCACTAGTACTCCTACCTCTATGCTTGACCATGTCCCTACTCCCGCTCTTGCTGCCACACCCAGCCATGTGTCTCCCATCATTTCACCAGCATCTCCTCCCACTACATCACCTACCCCTTTGCCTCCGTACTTACCAGATGTGGGCGTCCCTATCTCTGAGCCTGAGGTGAGCCCCTCGAGCCCAGGTTACTCGCGTGAGCCCGGTGGTCATCTTCGACCTTTGGTCTCCGGAGTCCAGCGAGTGTCAGGTCCCGCACCTAGGCGCTCCACCCGCGGCATTGCGAGTGGTGATCACGGCACAAAGGCCCTAGGCCTTAGTGTTTTCATAGGTCACCGCCATTGTGGTCTATGTGGACGACCTTCTGATCATGTCTCCCTCCATGGAGACCGTGAAGGAGGCCAAGGCGGTCCTCTAGACTGCTTATAGGATGGGCCCATAACCCTTTGTCAATGCGTCGGATAGCAACAGTCTAAAAAACGGGTCCCGACATGGGAGGCCGCCAACCGCTCTTGGTATTTCAACCAAGATAACACATCACACTCGAACGGGGGATCCACACTTTAGGTTCGTTCAGTTTGCAACCTCACGAAGTCCGCATGAACGTCTTTAGTGTCTACCCTTGGTTGGACACTCTGTGATGATTCTCAAAGGCAAGCACTGTAAATGGATGCAGGATACAGGCTTTTGTACTTGCAGAGATTTGCTAATGCTTCTGCTTGCAATGGCTCCACAAGAGCCAACCTGATCCTATAGTCCTACTTGGCGCGTCCTAAGACCACCAAGTGTCATCCTCAAGGCAGGATCTAGTAAGCTTCCTAGAAGCTTCCTGTCCCATTCTGGGCCACAAAGAAAAATACGGCCGTCGCGGGGTTTGAGCCCGCGACCCATGAGCTCCGGCGCCTGTCCCAACTAGGCCACAATGTTGTGTTTCCTATGATGATCTCCAGGGGACATACCCATTATGGACAGTGCATTCCTGGCCTATCTCAGAACAGACCAAGGGGACGTACTCCATAGTATAGTGCATGCCTTGTCTTTCCGTGTAACCAGCCAGCTAGCCAGTGGAAAAGTTGCACACCATTCAACAACATGTGTGTCAGTAGCAGCCGGTACCTCCTCAGAAGCACCTCCTACAGATGCCGACGCGTTGTCTGGTGTCGAAGCCCTGCCCGCAGCTAGTGACCAGGTGGCACTTGACTCGACGACTGACGTAGAGGACGTCGACTTGTATGGCGAGCAGGCCCAACTCCAATCCTTCCTACGTGATGAGGCGGCGAGGGTGCAGGAGGCTGTGGCTTGTGTCGGCGCTCACGTGATCGAGGTCCACCGTCAAGTTCATTTCGTGACTGACTGCCTACATGCAGCAGATTCAGCTAGCCGGCCGGCAACCACAACATAGCTCGACAGGTTTTACATGCGTCTTGACGCTGCAGAGTCCGCGTGGCGACGTGCAGTTCAGCAGCTAGTAGGCATACAGAAGGTGATTATTTTGGAGGAGGGTCTCAAGGCTACACCAGTCAGATAAGCAGGTGATGACAGCAGTGACGACCACGACAACGACGATGAAGACAGCGACGACGGCGCTTTGGGGTGAGGCTATGTGTGAGTACATCCCACCAGCATTGTCATCACCCTTGCTATTGCTATGTAGGGGTATGTGGCCATGGGGAAGCCGTGCTCCCTCCTTAGGGATTGTGTTGGGAGCAACCACCAGCTTTGCTTGTGCTGTCAACCTCTGCAGCCTAAGGGGAGTGTTGGTGTGTGGGCTTTGGCCTGACACCATTATGAGGTTACTTGGTTTGTGGCACGATGCTATGGTCGAGGTTACGCTGGTCGAGACCCGCGCACTGGTGAGTTCTACCGGTGTGACGTGCAGACCCATTGCCTCCATGTGTTATCTATGATCCATGCATGGTATGGTCGAGACCCGGACACCCAGAGACATTTTCTGGGGTCACGAGGAGACCTTGTTTCTCTGTATCTCTTGCATGATGTTTGACACGTAGGTGTGTGTTTGACTTCTTACATGGTTGACACCCGGGCACTTGGTGGGATGCACCATTGTCATGAGGAGACACTGTACTTTGGTATGCTTTATCGATCCTCGCCATGATTGGTTGCCCGAGCCATCCTTCCCTGCCTTCGCTCACACATCGTTATGGTGACAGTTGTGTCAGCCATGGGGAGTGTTGGTGTGTGTGGCTTCCACCCGTCACGAGCGACGGCCAGGAGAGCAGCAGTACAGGAGAGCGAGACGACATGGTGGGCATCCAGAGGATTTCGAGATGTCTGTAGCATTTGCGACTTGACAAGTGTGACACAGATCCCTGATGCGGACCCAGCTAGCACCGGAGTACCGATGGGTGAAGACTCCATCCACCAGCAGCTGCTAGATACATGCCACGGCGCCTCAGGTGCTTGCCAGGTTGGTCTATAGTTTTTCGGCAGACGCTAGAGTCTTCTCAATGAACTCGCTCTCGAGCCTGATTTGCATGTTTTTCATTTTCTGTCCACTGATCAATGCTGGACTTGTGTGTGTGACCAGTCGTGGTGTCCGGCTTGAGATTCTGCATCTCTACATTCAGACGGCGTTGCGTTTGGGTACTTGTGCGGAGAGTTAAGGCCAAAACAATGGTTTTGGGCCGGGTTTGAAGCCAAAATGACACTGATGCATGCAACACCCGCTATACGCTGCGTCATCTATTTATGTTGTGTGCTTGTCAGTTGTCATTTCTCGTGGCATGTGTTTTATTTATGGAAGTACATTTGACACTCTATTTTTGTAGCCTAGCCAAACCCTTGCCGTTTTGCGTCCGACTTATGTTGACCCCCCGAGCTGACTGAGCGTAGACGCCCGGTCAGCGGCAAGCGTACTAGGAAGCTTCTTTGCAATTACTTTACCAGGGTTGCATTGCACGTAGCTCGTCGGAGGCAGAGTGTAGTTGCTAGGTTGTTTCTGTTGAATACGTTTGCCCCTTTTTCAGTCTTGTACGACGGATCAGGAACGCTCTACCCCTTGTGGAGGTATGACCCCTGGATTTGTTGTAGGGTGACTCAACTATGCTCTGTCTCATGTGAGATATGACCTGTGAGTACACCATGTAGGCGAGTGGTTAACTTGGCCATTTTGTTGATTTGGCCAAGTGAGAGGTCATGATTTCGATCCTGGCTCCATGCACATCTTGGTTGTTATGGAAGCTTCCAAGAAAGAAAGTCTGTAGCTTCTGGGAAGCAACACGGCTGATCAGTCAACTTGGCACAAGGATGCTTATGTGTCAAACCCACAGCGCAAGTCTCTTGGTGATGTGGCAGGGTCAAGCCACTTCTCAGGAATGTGCTTTTGATTTCTAGGACTGGACAGACAGCTATAAAAGGACTTGTCTTGCATGCTGATCAATTAACCCTTGCTTGATGCTCTCTTGCGTATTGACGACTTGAGCTCTTCTTGAGATGTAATGCTAAGGCGTTAATACTCTTGAAGGTGAAGTGTATGCCTGATAAATTTTGGGGTGCACGACACATACCTACAAAGGAAGAAGGCATAAAAACCTTTGTGAGCTTTTCGGTTTCGTGGCTTCTCTGCCGGAGGTGGTTAGCTCAGTAGCTAACAAAGGGTTATGGGCCCACGCCTCTGGTTAGAGAGGTTTCATGCACGCAACACATCTGCACCGTTCTGCCTTGGGAGCTGAAATCAGCCTACATCAGCCTACATCTGCTTGCATCGGGCAAGCAGTTGCCTCTTCTCACCAACAGCCTACAACGGCCTCAAACACAGGTGCATCGGCATCAACAACAGGTGCAGAAGCTATAGCAGTTGTAGGTGTAGGGATGGCAGGGACAGGGGAACCAGGGAATCATTCTCCCATCCTCAAGTTTGATGGAGAGGGGTTTGCGCTCTGGAAGTGGCAGTTTGAGATCATCATGGATGATAGAGACTTGCTAGGATATCTTGACGGAAGTTTCCAAACACCAAAGTAGGAGGGTGCTGACCTTGTGGCATGGGTCAAGCTCAACAAGAAGGCTCTTGCCGTTCTCGTGTCCTCCATACAACCCTCAGTCCTCTCACACATCCGCGGTTGTAGAGTGGCAGCCTCGGCATACGCCAAACTGGACAAGGTGTTTCATTACTCCTCACTTGCCAACCGTCTCTTCATTCTACAGAATCTCATCAGTATGAGGCTTGGTGAAGGGGAGGATGTCTCCGCCTTTATGCAGAAGTTTAAGACGCTATTGCAACAAGCCAACGCCATGGGATGGGACCTGAAATCCAATATGCAGGCCATGATTTTTCTGATGACGCTGCCGGAGAGCTGGGGTCCCATGATCACATTGATTGGAGGGTGGACTGAAGAGCAAGTATCCTACACCACCATCTCGGAGTATGTGCGGAATGAAGCCATGCGTTGCAGCAGTAGTGAAGCCAACATGGCTGCCTTTGCTTCACAAAGCAGCGGTACCTTCCGCAATACCTCCTCCTCTTGATACAAGGGAAACAACGGCACCGGCAATAGTGGAAGGAGTCTAAAGCGTCAAGGAAACTTCCATAACTGTGGTAAGGCTGGACACTGGGCTCGGGAGTGCTGGGTACCCAAGAAGGATGGAGGAGACCAGGATGAATGGCGAGGGGGAAATGGTGGGAAGGATCCCACAAGCTTGATGGCCGAGTGTGCCTCCAACAAAGGGAGGGCGACACTCAGGCCACGAGCTTACAGCCTTGACTCGGGCACAAACGAGCACACCACTTTTGAGAAGAGAGACTTCATCTCTCTTGCTCCATGCAACAAGAACTTCAGATTCGCAAACGGTAAGATTGAGGCAGCTGAGGGGATTGGTGACAAGCTGGTCACAGTGGGTATCAACGGTGCGGACTCCGACCTCAAGCTAGAGGGGGTAGTGTACTTGCCCTCCTTCACAGCCAACCTGCTCTCCGTCTCTAAGATAACTGACCATGGCATGATAGTTGTTTTTACAGAGAAGGAAGCAGTGATAGTCCCTACCAAGGACATCAACATCTCCTACCCTGCCAAGAAGGTTGTTGCACAGGTCCCTCGTGTTGATGGACTCTACGTCTTGCAGACCAAGATGACAACATCAATGGCTGAATCCTTGGCCGGGAGTGATGATGAGGAGAGCAGTGATGCAGATTCTGATGACGAAGGACATGTTGGAGCAGCGGAAGCAGTGGCAGCAGAAGATTCGGCAACAAAACCGGAAGCAAATGCAGCCACTGGGACTGTTCATTCTAGCCAGTGCACATCGTCTGAGAACCTGTGGCACAGGCGTTTTGGGCACGTGGCTCATCGCACATTGGTCCTCATGGATAAGCAGGAGCTAGTGAGTGGGATGGATCTAGGTGATGAGGGGGAGGGAGATTGGATCTTGTGTGAGCCATGCCTTCAAGGCAAGGCCAAGAAGAAACCTTTCAAGCGTAATGGTACGTGTCCTCTCGCACCCCTTGACCTCATCCACTCTGACGTGTGTGGTCCCTTTCGCATACCGTCCAATGGAGGCAGCAGATGACAACCGCAAGGTCTGGATATACTTTCTCAAAAAGAAAAGTGAGGTGAAGGATAATCTACAAGCCTTTTTCTCTATGGTTGAGCGACAGAGTGCAAGGAAGGTGAAGGCATTCAGGACGGACAATGGGGCGAGTACGAAGACTGCAGGGAGTGGCTCAAGACACAGGGTATTGAACACCAGAAAACTACTCCCTACTCACCTCAAAGCAACGGCGTAGCAGAGAAGATGAATCAGACCCTCCTTGGCATGACAAGGTGCATGCTCTTTGACGCCAAGCTGCCTCCTAGGTTTTGGACTGAAGCAGCACGCACGGCTACGTATTTTGTGAACCTCACACCTGTAGTAGCTCTGTGAAGGAGAGGCAAGAAGAAGCAGACACAGCAGCTGAAGACACCTCAAGAAGCATGGTCGGGCAGGAAGCCGGACGCCTCCCATCTCAAGGTGTTTGGTTATACCGGGTTTGCCAAGGTCCAGGCGAGTGAGGGTCCTGGAAAGCTCGATACAAGAGCACGAAAGTGTATTTTCATCGGCTATGACACCGCCCACAGAGCTTATAGACTATGGGACCTAGGAGCTAAGAAGGTCATCTGCAGCAAAGACGTGGATTGCCACGAACGTTCAGTGAGTAAGGGAGATTTTCTTGAACTTGAGAACACTCCAAAACAGGGAGAGTGGCTCACTCTTCTTGAGGGGGGAGACGAAGCACCAGCACAACGGCATGGGCTGGGTACTACAACAGGGAGAGAAGCTGATGAAGATGACTCGGAGGAATCAGCCTCCAAGTCGGACGTATCTGATCCTCCAGACCATGAGAAGGATACCTCTCACCCCATCGATGACAAAATAGACCTCCAGCCTCTACATCAACAGCAACAGCCAGCAGGTCCAAGGAGCAGTTCACAGCTTAAATTTCCTTGGCAGCATTACGACGCAGATAGGGGTGAATGGACAGGCTTCAACTATTCGTTCCTGGTTCAGGAGGAGCCAACGTCTGTCACAGAGGCACTCACGTGGCCTGACAAAGCTGAGTGGGATGAAGCAATTTGCAGTGAACTCAGCTCCATCGAGGAGAATGGGACATGGGTGCTGGTGGACAGACCTGCCGGCGCTCATGTTGTGGGGTCCAAGTGGGTGCTGAAAGTAAAAAGGAAACAGGATGGTAAGATAGACAAGTACAAGGCACGGGTGGTAGTAAAGGGATTATCTCAATGGTCTGGCGCACATTACGATGAGACCTTTGCTCCCGTTGTAACGTTTGTCTCCATCCGGTCAATGCTCCCCATTGCTGCTGCCGAGAACATGGAGGTCCACCAGATGGATGTCAAGATAGCCTTCCTTTACAAAAAACTTGACAAGGAGGTGCTGATGGAGGTTCCAGAGGGGGTTGATGCTCCCGAGGGCAAGGTGTGTAGGTTGGTGAAGGCGCTCTATGGGCTAAAACAAGTGCCAAGACTTTGGTACCAGGAGATGGATACATTCATGGCCAAGGAGTTCTTCATGCAGTGCGACAATGACCCTAGCATCTACGTGCATGAGAGCGACAAAGGGACTATGTTGGTCGCTTTACGTCGATGACCTGATTCTGTACTCTTCTTCAACGCAGCTGCTAGATGATCTCAAGGGGCAACTGAGTAGCAGGTTCAAGATGAAGGACATGGGTCCTCTTAACTTCTACCTTGGCATTGCCATCAAGCGTGACAGAGCCGCAGGTACCATCAGCCTGAACTAGACAAAGTACATCGACTCCATCTTCAAACGATACGACATGGCAGATTGCAAGCCTGCCAGTACACCCATGAGCTCAGAGTGCAAGCTCTCCACCTCCATGTCCCCATCCAACAAAGCGGAGAAAACTGACATGCTGGACATCCCATATCAGTCTGCAGTCTGATGTATGCCATGGTCGCCACCCGGCCAGATATAGCCCATGCTGCTGGGCAGGTAAGCCGGTTTGTGGCCAATCCTGGTCCACTGCACTGGCAGGCTGTGAAGCGCATCATGTGCTACCTTAAGGGGACGCGGCATGTGGAACTCCAATTTGGAGGCATCGCTGGATCCGTGTCACTCGGTCTCATGTGCTACATTGACGCTGACTGGGGAGGCAACATCGACGATAGAAAATCCACCTCCGACTTTGTGTGTATGCTAAATGGAGGTGCTGTCAGTTGGGCGAGTCGCAAGCAAGAGTGTGTCTCTCTGTCAACAGCTGAAGCTGAGTACATTGCATTGGCTGAGGTGTGTAAAGAGGTACAGTGGCTTCCCAGCTTGCTCTCTGAGATGAAAGCACCATAGGCAACGGCGAAAATCGTCAAGTTTGACAAAATGAGCGCGATTGATATGTCCAAGAACCCAGTTCTGTCCAGGCGCACAAAGCACATCGAGATCCGCTACCACTATGCTCGGGACTTGGTCTACAAGCAGACACTGGAGCTGGAGTATGTCGGCACCAAGCTGAACCGGGCTGACATGCTTACAAATCCATTGGACAAGGATCTCCACCAGGCGGACAGGCAAGGTATCAGCATGGTCAACGCAAGTGATGAAGAATGATGATGAAAACCGATGCAAGGTACAAGGGGGAGTTTTGTTGAAAATGTTTGTCCCTTGTTCACTCTTGTACGATGGATCAGGAACGCTCTGCCCCTTGTGGAGGTATGACCCCTGGATTTGTTGTAGGGTGACTCAACTATGCTCTGTCTCATGTGAGATATGACCTGTGAGTACACCATGTAGGCGAGTGGTTAACTTGGCCATTTTGTTGATTTGGCCAAGTGTGAGGTCATGAGTTCGATCCTGGCTCCATGCAAATCTTGGTTGTTATGGAAGCTTCCAAGAACGAAAGTCTGTAANCTTGTTCACTCTTGTACGATGGATCAGGAACGCTCTGCCCCTTGTGGAGGTATGACCCCTGGATTTGTTGTAGGGTGACTCAACTATGCTCTGTCTCATGTGAGATATGACCTGTGAGTACACCATGTAGGCGAGTGGTTAACTTGGCCATTTTGTTGATTTGGCCAAGTGTGAGGTCATGAGTTCGATCCTGGCTCCATGCAAATCTTGGTTGTTATGGAAGCTTCCAAGAACGAAAGTCTGTAACTTCTGGGAAGCAACACGGCTGAACAGTCACCTTGGCACAAGGATGCTTATGTGTCAAGCCCACAGCGCAAGTCTCTTGGTGATGTGGCAGGGTCAAGCCACTTCTCAGGAATGTGCTTTTGATTTCTAGGACTGGACAGACAGCTATAAAAGGACTTTTTTGCATGCTGATCATTTAATCCTTGCTTGATGCTCTCTTGCGTATTGACAACTTGAGCTCTTCTTGAGCTGTAATGCTAAGGCGTTAGTACTCTTGAAGGTGAAGTGTATGCCTGATAAAGTTTGGGGTGCAAGACACATACCTACAAAAGAAGAAGGTGTAAAAACCTCTGTGAGCTTTTCAGTTTCGCGGCTTCTCTGACGGAGGTGGTTAGCCCAGTAGCTAATAGTTTCCTTGTTAAGTTGTGTGAGACGAGGCGGGTCAGAGCAATGGGGCGCAAGACACGCCATGGATGCGGTAACCTTGCCTTAGAAACTTTTTACTCAACCAAGACAAGAGCGAGGAAGGGGAGCGAGCGAGCTAAGCACCGATGAGCACACACCCACACCGAGCATCATGCTCGGATGGGCGAATGCCGCCGCCCGGGGGTCGAGCTTGACCATAATCCGAGTGCGGCTACTCACCAGTGCTCGGCCAAAACCGGCACAGTGGCTCCCTAAGGACCAGCACCCGGGAAGTGTACAGCTCTCCTAGAACACTCAAGGCAAGAGACACAAGATGCAGGGCACGGTAGTCAGAATGTACGAGCCCTAGCATCTACCGCATCACAGGATCATAGAAAGTCATGCGATAGCCATGTCTATGCCAAAGGGCACTCCTGGGTCCAGCAGCAGCTTGATGACGTCAGAGGCTCTAGTCAACAAGGGCATGTCTCACGCTTCCCCAGGTGAGGCCATTGTCATTTAATCTGTACATGTGTGTGCAGAATGTGGGATACAAGTGGTCATAGAGTTTTGAGTGGCCAACAAAATTCAACACTCCCCCATGACCCGCGGGCAAGCAATTCACACATGTGAGAGAACCACAAGGCAAGATAACCAGATGCACGCCACAGCCAGTCAACCCGGATCATGCGGACAGGTGACACCAAAAGGGTGAGCAGCACTTTTGAAGACATTTCGGCTGAGGGCCTTGGTGAGAGAATCAGCTCTCTGAGAATGTGTGTCCATCCGAGCAACCTGGACGATGCCAGCAACAATGCACTCACGAACAAAATGGTGCTCCACATTGATTTGTTTGGAGCGTGAGTGATGCATGCCACTGTTTTCGGCAATGGCCTTTGTGCTTTGGTTGTCACAGTGAAGAGCAATGCAATGGATGGGAACACGTAACTTTTGCAGCAGACGACACAACCAGAATGTTTCACACGTTCCTGCACCAAGAGCAACATACTCAGTTTCGGCGGTGCTGTGAGCGACACACCCTTGTTTGCCAATTTTCCCAAAGACTACAGTGCCACCAACCAGGAAGATGTATCCTCTTTGACTGCGAGCGTCAGAATCATGTGCCCAGTCACCATCTGTGAAGCCATCTACCACAACCAAGGACTGCACACGAAAGACGAGGGGTGGATAGGACGTAGAGCACCACCCGCAATGCTGCCTCGAGATGACGCTCACGGGGGCACTGAGAGAACAGGGACAAGAAGTTCACAGCAAACGCCACATCAGCATGCGTGGTTGTTGCAAGGTACATCAAGGAGCCAATGACCCGGAGGTAGTCGGTCACATTGACCGTCTCCCCCAGCTTCGACAGCTCCAGAGACTTCAGTAGGGACTGACCAGTGGGTTTCATGGGTGTGGACACTGTGGGGACTGATGTTAGGAGCGAGGCGAAGTGCTCCCCCAGGTTGCATACATATGCAGCTTGGTGAACGTGCAAGGTGTGACGTCCACGGTCACGCTCCAACTCCATTCCCAGAAAGACACGAGCTGGACCAAGGTCCTTCATCTTGTACGCCGCCTGGATCAGAGCCTTTGCAGCCGCAACAGATGTAGCATCGGGAGAGGCGATGAGGAGATCGTCCTTGTAGACAAGAATGGCAACAAGTGGCTTGGTGGGAGCACGGAGAAAATAAGCAGGATCCACAACGCTCCTTTGATATCCCCTCTTTTCAAGAGTACCTGTGATCTCTTGGTTCCAACAGCGTGGGGAATGTTTCAGGCCATAGAGAGCCTTACGTAAATGCCACACCCTACTTGTTCCATCCAAGAACCCGGACAGCTACACCATATAGATCTCCTCATCCAACTTGCCATGGAGGAAGGCATTGTTGACATCCATCTGCTCAAGCTCCCAGTCATGCTGAGCGAACAGGCTAGGAAGAGCCCTGGCTATGGTGTAACGATCAACGGGGGCAAATGTCTCGTCAAAGTCAACACCATGGATCTGAGAGAATCCTTTTGTAGTGAGATGAGCCTTGTACCGTTCAACTCTGTTATCAAGGTTTAGCTTACGACGGTAAACCCACTTGGCGGCAACTACCTTTCGACCTGGTGGGAGGTCGACGAGCTCGTACACACCGTGCTCAGATAGTGTGTCGAGCTCGGCTTTCATGGCCTACTCCCATAAAGAGGAGTTAGAAGTCGTACGAGCTGCCTGCACAGTCAACGGTTTAGAAGGAGAGAAAGACCAGCAGCAGCAAAGCACGAGGCCACATACCCAGCTACAGAGCTGAGTGAAACTTTTGATCGACAAGAGAGTAGCCAAGTGCAGTGCTGGGGTGTATGACAGAGGCCGCTACAGACAGTGCAGAGGTACCAAGGCCAAGAGCACGGAGACCCGGATCACGAGAGACAACAGGGTAAGACTAAGATGAAAGTGCCCAGAGACGCCCACCGCGAGTGTAGGGTGAGACTGGTCGGATAGAAGAGGAGGCAGCAGGACGCGATTGCACACAAGGAGAGAGAGAGAGAGTCATTGAGATGAGAGGGCTCTGAGAGGATAGGAAGCGGCACGGGCGTGGTGCCAGGCGCAAGAGCAAAGGACGAGGCAGAGGGTGAGGGAGCAGGGGGCTCAAGTGAGACAGCGTCAGAAGAGTCAGGGGACCGCATAAGCGGAGGTGAGTCAAAAGGAGCAGTGGAGGCCAAGGGAGGAGAACCCAAGGAGGGAGAGGAGCCTGAGGGGGAACTACTCTTCAACGAGAGAGAGGGAGTTGAGGGACGTCCAGAGGGGAGAACAGGAGGCCCAGAGGGTAAAGGACCACCCCCATCCCAAGAGGGCGGAGAGAGGGACCCGCCAAAGCGAAGGGTGTCGCGCTCAAACAGGTGTTAAAAGAAGAGCGCGTCACGAGACTCAACGACACGACACAGGAGGGATCCCAGAAGCGCCACGCTTTGGAGAACGTGGAGACGTCCAGAAAGACGCACAGGGGACCAAGAGGAGACAGTTTACTATCCCATTGGTCCGTGGGGATCCACACCGAGGCAAGACACCCTCAAACACGGGTGAAGCGGAGGTCAGCACGCCGGCCTGTCCACCGTTCAAAAGGCGTGATAGAGTGGAGAAGTGGGCCATGAGGGACGCGATTCCAGACCCAAGTCATGTAGGACATGGCTTCAAAGGCAAACAGAGGGGACTTTCTTGAGGCGGAGAGGAGGGAGCAGACACCATCAGCAATTGTGCAGTTCCAACATTTGGACACATCGTTCTCTTGTGGGGTGTAATGGACAGATGATTCAAGCCAAACACCACGAGATTCAAGGAAGCGAGAGATGGGACCAAAGAACTCATTGCCGTGGTCGCTGCAAAAAACACGCAAGGGCCGGAGACAGGCACTTTCAGCCTACAGAAGCCAGGACTCAAGGATCTCAGTGACATCGCTTTTGTGGCAAAGGGCAAAGACCCAGCGGTAGCGGGAGTAGTCATCAGTCGAGCATAGGAAATAGCGGCCAAGGCCACCAAGGAAGTCCTGGGACAAAGGACCCATGACATTAGCATGGACGAGGTCAAGGGGGTGAGAGGTAGTATCTTCAGCAGTAGAGAATGGGGAGCGGTACATTTTACCGCAGGCGCAATCAAGGCAGGAGGACGTGTAGGGCGGTGCAAATGTGGCAAGGTCAAGGCCGTGGGCTGGCTGAAGGCGGAGAAGGCACTGGATGGCGGTAGTGTGAATGTGACAGAGACAACAATGCAAGAGATCAGCGTGATCAGATGACAGCGAGGGAGCGACATGAACAAGAGCAGATGTAGCGGAAGACGAGGGCAGCGTGAGGGGAGCACGGAACAGACAATCACAGTGCACACCATGAAGAACAACACGGCCAGAAGAACGGAGGGAGATAGAGGCCAAGCCGCGGGCTGGAGGAGAAGTCCATGCCCTGGTCCTCAAGAGTGGTCACAGAGAGAACACTGACCTCAAGATCGGGTACGTAATGCACGTCGGGCAAGTAGACAGTGCAATGAGGACCAACAAAACAGACGACACCAACACCTTGGACAGGGAGAAGTTTGCCGGAGCCAGTGCGCACAGAACGGACGGACTGAACGGGCCCGAGCGACACAAACGACGACCGACAGGAGTTCATGTGATGTGTGGCCCGGAGTCAATGATACAGAGACAAGGTGATGCACGAGTGGACAGGAGGACAAGACAGACAGCAACGGTGCCACGTGGAGAGAGGGAGGACAGACCACCTAGACGAGTGGGGAACGTGTGAGACTTCCAATGCTCAATCCAGGCACTATCATCAGAAAAGTCCCCTTGAACACCACCAGAAGGCCCACCACAAAGAGTAGCATCAGACTCACAGACTGACACATGGGACTGGCCATTCACACTCTCACCTCCCTGAGAGCAAAGGTGAAGAAGTTCTGCCAGCCGACGCTCAAGAGTACGCTCCTCATCACCGCGATCAGAGGAGCGGTCCGAGGAGCGGTCGGAGTAGCGGTCGGTGAAGTGCCCATCGTCATGAGCCCAATCGTTACTACTCCGTCCCCCAATGGGGGACGGAGTAGTAAGAGGGCGAAGGACCGTAGTATGGAGGGCCAGAAGGTGGAGGGATCCAACCCCAAGGGCTGGACGCAGGTGGCGTCGGTTGGAGAGGAGCAAGAGTGGTGGAGAGCGCTGAGGCAGACGAGGAGGATGAAGAGGACGCAACAGTCACGGCAGCAGTGGCGGAGGAGGCGGTGACACTCGAGCGGGCCCAGTGAGCGTGCATGGAGGATGCAAGACGCGCATCGTCACTTGGGGCCGGGCACTTGGGTGCAGAGTGGCCGATGGTGCCACTGTTCCAGCAGGTGACCTCGGCAGCGGCGGGGACGGAGTTCTTGCCACCGCGGCCAACCCCACGCCCCTTACCCCCACGACCACCACCACGGCCGGAGCCACCTCCCCTCCCCCCACAAGAAGTAGGTTGAGTGGGATGAGCGGCATCCTGAGAGGAGGAGGGAGTGGAAGTTGTTGCGGCAGAGGAGGAGGAGGTAGTAACAGCAGCGAGAGAAACACGATGCATGCGCTTGTTTTGCAGGATGTTCCACCAATTGGTGAGACGCGAGGCAATGAAGTCAAAGAGAGGGCCGATCCCAGGTGGAGAGTCAGGAGGGACGGGTGCAGAGGCAAGGCGCTCAAGTTCTGCCTGGGAGACGTGGAGATAGAGGTCAGATAGCTCAAGAATGAGGCCAGCAACGATAGAGAGGTAGGCGGAGAGGGGACCAGGAGCTGTCCGGCCAAGATCCCTCAGCAAACGTAGACTGCGCGTCCAATAATCATCTGTCGTCTCGTCCGCCCGCATCTGCAGGGTGTTGAATTGGAA
Organism: Penium margaritaceum; assembly: GCA_023375785.1. Classification (NCBI taxonomy): domain Eukaryota; kingdom Viridiplantae; phylum Streptophyta; class Zygnematophyceae; order Desmidiales; family Peniaceae; genus Penium; species Penium margaritaceum. Next base: position 93,042 of record SZWC01009524.1, read on the forward strand.
AATGAGGGCACTCTGGACAGCATGCCCAGTCATTGTTTTGCGGCGGCGTATGAGTGCATATGCACCGACGGGATAAGTAGGGGTGTCGCGGGAGGGGTCTGCGTTGTATGTACCAATGTCATCAAGGAGATTCTTGGGTCCTGCGTTGATGAGGGCTCGTACTACACGAGCAGCCTCAGGAGGTTGAGGTACAAACGGCGGCTTGGCAGGGGAGTAATACTCCCAAAGAAGCTCACCGTGGGCCCATGCACTGAAGCGTGTCTCCCACGATGTGAAGATGAGTTTGGACGTAAACTGTGGTGGTGGCGTCTCAAAGTCCTTCTACCTAGCGGGAAGCAGAGTGCGAGCGAATGCTACTGCTAGAGAGCGAGGGATGAGGAGTTGGCAACATTACCACTAGGGGGGAGCCGATGATTTTGTGGAACCTGACTCTGCAGAGTGAAGGATTGCAGCAATACCTGGAATGGTGCGCAGACGCTCAATGACTAATGTGGCCATTGCGGCCACTAGTTCATGCTGTGCTTACCGCCCTTGATGAAGCTCATCTTCCCTCTTACGACGCTCTGCTTGTGCATCACCAAGAGCGGCCTAAAGGGCCTCTATGGTGTCCCCCAGCCTAGGCATGATGAGAGGAGGCAATCGAGAATGCAGACGAACGGGGTCTAGAGGAATGAGAGGGAGTGTAGTGCAATGCAGTGCAATGCTATGCAGTGCTCACCGAGCTGGTGGCACGGAAGAAGGGTGAAGAGCGGAGGAACCACGACTGCAACTGAAGAGAACAGGACCGCCATCCAGCCTGCGACCGCCACAATGAGGCACAGGACCCCCGTAAATGTGGCTCCGGCAACAGCAGCTAAAGCTGATGCCACGAGAACACCAATGGTGATGTGTGGTGTGGTGTCTCGTGGAGCGCTGGTGGGAGTGAGCACTGCTGCGGCGGTAGATGCTCGAATGGATCCAACGGCACTGGATGTGGCATATGCTGCCATGGAAGCTGCTATGGCAACAGAGACAGCTGTTGCTGTGACCTATGTGGCAATATCNCACTAGTTCATGCTGTGCTTACCGCCCTTGATGAAGCTCATCTTCCCTCTTACGACGCTCTGCTTGTGCATCACCAAGAGCGGCCTAAAGGGCCTCTATGGTGTCCCCCAGCCTAGGCATGATGAGAGGAGGCAATCGAGAATGCAGACGAACGGGGTCTAGAGGAATGAGAGGGAGTGTAGTGCAATGCAGTGCAATGCTATGCAGTGCTCACCGAGCTGGTGGCACGGAAGAAGGGTGAAGAGCGGAGGAACCACGACTGCAACTGAAGAGAACAGGACCGCCATCCAGCCTGTGACCGCCACAGTGAGGCACAGGACCCCCGTAACTGTGCCTCCGGAAACAGCGGCTAAAGCTGATGCCACGAGAACACCAATGGTGATGTGTGGTGTGGTGTCTCGTGGAGCGCTGGTGGGAGTGAGCACTGCTGCGGCGGTAGATGCTCGAATGGATCCAACGGCACTGGATGTGGCATATGTTTCCATGGAAGCTGCTATGGCAACATAGACAGCTGTTGCTGTGACCTATGTGGCAATATCTGTGGCAGCAGCTGCAAGCAGGGTGAGAGAAGTTGTAGTGTGTGCATAGACCTCAGCTGCACGGCAAATGGCCATTTGTGTCGGGGCACGGCAGGCTCTAGCTGTGGCTGCGAAGGTGGCAGCGGCACTAGCAGCTACGTCAAGAATGGCTCCAATAAAGCCGATGGAGTCGGTGTGAACGGGCAGGACAGGATTAACGCCAGGCACTTCGGGTGTCGTTGATGGTCCTTGTGTTGCAGCAGTTGTAGGAGAAGAGTTAGGAGAGGGTGTAGCTGTCGAGGAGGTGTTGGACGTCTGAGAGGTACGAGGAGGTTGCATACTTGGAGACAGGGGCGATGATGGATGTAGGTCGTCCGGCGTGTAGACTTACCGATTTATCTCTGCTTCACACTCCTCACGTTCACGCTCATCAACTGTAACAAGCTCCTCACGCCAGTATGCGTTATCTAGCATGTGAAACCACAGTGGTGTGTCGTCGTCAGTGGGTTAGAGGTTCGTCAAAGACTCTCGGGTCCTCCCACCCAGGATATGCGCACTGAGCGGCTATGCGTGGAGAGTAAAGCTCCTTGTCTGGAGGACCATCAAGAGGAGGAGAATCTAGGGTGAGAGGGTTAGGGCTACTGGCGCAGCCAAGAGAGACACGGATCCACTGAGGGTGCAACTCTCAGTACCGGGTCCTTTGCTATGTGAGAGCAGCATGATGTAGAACCTTGGAATGAATTCGATGCAGTGAGTTAGATGTTGCGAAGGGTTAGCTGCTGCAAGATGCAAGCAGGAAAGATGAGGGGGTACAGCAGGGAGTGCCAAAGAGTGAGGCCCACCGTGAGGTCTTCAATGAGAGGCACGTACCTCTGCCCCAAAAGGGACAGTGGTGCAGGCCGAAGATGTCGTTAGGCTCGTTGCCGTGAAGATATGAAGACGGAGACACCGGTGGTGTTGTTGTAGGGGCAGCGGTGGCCAAGGATGACTGTTGTGGTGGGTGTCGGTTGTGGTGAGAGTGCCATGTGGCAAGAGTGCCATGCTCTGTGCTGTGGCACAGAGCATGGCACCTCGTGCGTAGGGAGACAGTGAAGTGCCGGCGACGGCCCAAAAGAGATGTGCGGCACCGAGGAGATTGCTGTAGCGGAAGTCGGGAAGATCCGTGCAATGGAGAGGAGCACGGGCCTGTTGACGAGTGGCGGGAGAAGTGCCACACGTAGGCAAGCGAATGAGCAGCGGTGAAGAGACGACGGGCCCGATAAGAATGGGCGGCGGTAGAGCACCGCGGGTTTGCCGAGAAATCCTCGGTGTCTTAGTCACAGTTCCAGGACTCGCAGGGTGCAGGGATTGCCCCCTGCCGCTCTGATACCAGTAGTTGTAGCTATGTAGTTTCCTCGTTAAGCTGTGTGAGACGGTGCGAGTGAGCGCAATGGGGCGCAAGACACGCCATGGATGCGGTAACCTTGCCTAATAAACTTTTCACCCAACCAAGACAAGAGCAAGAAAGGGGAGCGAGCAAGCTAAGCACCGGTGAGCACACACCCACACCGAGCATCACGCTCGGGTGGGCGAGTGCCGCCACCCGGGGGTCGAGCCCGACCACTCAGAACAATCCGAGGGCGGCTACTCACCAGTGCTCGGCCAAAACTGGCATGGTGGCCCCCTAAGGATCAGCACCCGGGAAATATACAACTTCCCCAGAACACTCAAGGCAAGAGACACAAGATTCAGGGCACGGTAGTGAGAATGTACGAGCCCTAGCATCTACCGCATCACAGGATCATAGAAAGTGATGCAATAGCCATGTTTGTGCCAAAGGGCACTCCTGGGTCCAGCAGCAGCTTGATGACGTCAGAGGCTCCAGTCAGCGCGGACACGTCTGACGCTTCCCCGGGTGAGGCAATTGTCATTTAATCTATACATGTGTGTGTAGAATGTGGGAGACAAGATGTCATACAGTTGTGAGTGGCCAACGAAATTCAACACAGAGTATGTTGCTCTCGGTGCAGGGGCTGCTGAGGCAGTGTGGCTGCAATGCCTGTTCCTTGAGTTGGGTCAGTCAATGTCCGCCATTGTGCTTCGCTGCGACAACCACAGTGCTCTTGCCATTGTAAAAATCTCTGGTGTTTTTCATGCTCGCACGAAGCACATTGCGGTTGAGCATCATTTCGTGCGTAATCTGGTGGAGCGACACGTGATCTCCGTCATATGGGTCAGCATTGACATGCAACGTGCTAATTTCATGATAAAGGCACTGGTTCGCGGGAAGTTTCTGGTGGTCATTTGTTCTGTTGGGCTTCTCCCCTTGCCTTGGAGTGGTTGAGTGTGGGATGTCTCTGTGTCACGACTGTTTCTGCACTCGTTGTTGCACTCGTTGGGTTACGTAGTAACCATTGTCATCAAAATTTAGACAAAAGTTCGAAATGAAATTTTGGCATAGTTTCGCGTTTTGAAATATGACTGTGTGCATGTGCGCATGTGTGCATATGTCTGTATGTGTGTGTGTGTGTGTGTGTGTGTGTGTGTGTGTGTGTGTGTGTGTGTGTGTGTGTATGTGTGTGTGTATGTGTG
>SZWC01009525.1:1357-34397 GCA_023375785.1 Penium margaritaceum
GTTGTGGCAACAGAGGTGTGGCAGGCAGTGGTAAGAGAATCAACAAGTGCGATGACAAGATGAAAGTTGGACGTCAATAAAGAGTAACCAAAAGTGGTGTTTGGCTGGACTACCACGGGCCAAGGACATCAAGAATAATGTCAGGAGCATCCTACACAGGATCAGGAAGTCAAGGGTCAGGACGATCAACAGAGGGCGCAAGATTCAAGCGTGACTGTACGGGCCACAGATGGCTACTAGGAGCCCAATCAAAAGGAGGAGGTCCATATGAGGTTAAGGGTGTGATGGGGTTAGTAGCCAAGGGGATCCATAGGAAATCAGCTGGTGGCACAATCCTGTCAAATGGAGAGGCAGAGAATGAGGTGAGGATAATGGTGGCAACGTAGAAGCGATGTTTGGTGACACGATCGGCGACTAGACAGATGCCAACGAGGATTTTGATTCTGAGGATGACCCAGGCGTTGACACAAAAAAACGTGCAATAGGAAGCAATGGAAAAACTGCCGGAGTAGGTGATGACGCTGGCAATGATGCACATGTAGGCATAGGAGCAGGTGAAGGTGGATGAAAGGTGGAAGACACTGCCCACAGGTCACCTGGCCCATGAACATCCCTCAACACAAGAGGCGGGTCCCAGAGAAGAGGTGCGATCAATAATGTCAGGACTAAACTTGTTTTCCAAAAATAGAGCATCATGAGAATGAATGACATAATTGCGATTCGCATCTCACAAGCGACATGCCTTGGAATGCAGATATATACGGAGGAGCAGACAAATGTGGTTGCAATGAGAAAGCTACCCATCACATTGGTCCTCAGGGATCCAGACCCATGCGACACCCATATGCTTGTGAGACGTTGGATGGCACAACGACCAAACCGTCATTTGTAGGATGTGACATGGTGTGGAGGCGGACCATGAGCCCAGCTCCGCACCCAGATCATGTACAACACCACCTCATATGCAAAGGATTCGCAGAGAACTGACTCGAACAACAAGGTGCAGATAGCATCAGCTATGGTATGGTTCTAACGTTCAATGACTCATTTTGCATAGGATGTATGGATCAGACGACTCAAAGCAACACCAAGAGATGTAAGAAGGTAATTATTTGGGTCAATCAAGTCACCTCCACGACCAGAGTGAAATACTTCCCGTTTACACAAAGGCATTCTCTGCTTGGTTGAGCTAATGATTGATTGCAGGCCCAACGTCACTCTTCAATCAAAGTGGATAGATCTAGTTGCCATAAGAGTAGTCATCAGTCCGATAGAGGATGTAATGAATGTGGTTGAGAAAGTCGACCAGAAATGGTGCCATCATGTCAGCATGGACAAGAGAGAGTGGCTTGTGGCTGGAAAACTCAGACACAAGAAATGTGGCTCGGTCCAAACAGTCAGTGATGTAGGATACAGAGAAGGTGGAGGCATCTAAACCAATAGCACGCATATGTCAAAACAGGCTGAAAATGGCCAAAGTTTCAACATGGTGAAGACGTTGATGTAGTATGGCCCGGGGAGAGCAAGGGCGCAAGATGGACATGAGCGACTGTTGTAGCAGTTTGAGTAGGTTTAAACAATGTCACATGATACAACTTGTCACATGGAAACCACGAAGGAAAACATGGTGAAAGGATCCAATGGAAGCACTGCCAACATTGAAGGTTGAGACTAATGAGGCCAAGGCTTGAAGGGAGAACCTATGCACGGATTCAACGATATAGGGGGCCATTATGTGAAAGATGTGGCATCTGGAAATGGGGGAAGAGGTTCCAAGTGGAGGGCCCGAACAAGACTTCATGTTTAACTGGCAAGAACCTGAGACAAGCATTGAAGAAAGAAAAAGGAATGTGTGGGGAGATGATTCACAGAGCCATGAAAGAGGTGTGCAGATCAACAAGGATGGTCGGTAAAATGATGGGGTCCAGTAGGGCGGTGTCCGTGCCACTCCGGATGGCGGCATCACCGGTGATGCCATGTTGCCAAAGAATGGATAGATTAAAGGTGATGAAAAGTAGAAGATCGTTGGAAAAACATTAGAATGGTTTTACAAGGTACCGAGACAAATCCTCAACATGTAAGCCAGAAAGTGCCAACGGCACTGATTACAGCTAGAGGCTTCCTGTGATTCGTGATTGGAATATGGACTTGGAATATACAGGAAAAACCATGCAAATCAACTAACAAACAGGGTTGATCCATCAAGAGATTTGAGGGAGCTACGCCCGACCAATGGTTGGACCGGTCCAGGGGAAAAAAGTTGGCGGAAATTCATCTCGAAGCACCAGGGCTCAACCCTCGGAACACCCAACAAGGCCAAAGCGCACGTTTGAGCCTGGTTAATCAATGAACCAAGGATCATTGAGATTTAAGGGCACTTCAGAATGACGCCCCGGTGTGTTGTTACCAGAAAGGGCGCTTTGGGCTGCCATCACTGCCGTCAGTGGTACTGCTAGCAGCAGATTATCGTGGTTTACGGAAACATCCATATCTCGATCGTTTCACTATAGAATGTTGTACTTCTTGGTGCGTTAGAAATCTGGGATGATAATCTACATGGTGTTGAGGAAACAATAGTCATCCCAAGCACTGCACGGCTGGGCGACCTCAGGTGGCCTAGGATGTGTCACCATGTACACATAACATTGTATGTTGACACTTCAATGGAAAGTAGAGCTTGCTCCTACTTTTCCACACGTATCATTATGCTCCTCCAGGATGATATGCTTCCTCACACACTAGAAGATGTGCACTGGCCTCCCTTTGGTTACCGTTGCCATTGGTTGGTAGTTGCAACCTCCGGTTGAGACTAGCACAACTTACCCAGTTTACACTTGGCATTAGGGGCACATTTTGGGGATGAAGTTGCACTGGATGCAAAGATGACTTCATCCGACGCATTCTCAATGGCTGTGGTTTTTTACCTGCAAGGCAAAGTAACAGCAGCCACAACATTGCAAAAGCTACTCACCAACATGCAGGCCAAGATGGACCCATTGGAGGAGCAGTAAGCGTACCTTAGTTAAGAGCTCGCGAAACGTCCCGTGACAACACCAGTTGTAAGCCTGACTGTGCCAACAGCACTAGTCATGGCTCGAGGCTTGCTTGAATTTACAATCTGACTGTTGATTTGGAATCTACAGGAAAGCCATGCAAGATCGACCCAAGAACGGGATCAATCCATCAAGAATTGAGGAAGTTACGCCTGGCCAAAGGTTGGACCGGCCAAGGGGAAAACAAGTGACGGGAATTCATCCCAAAGGACCAAGGCTTGACCCTCAGAAGACCCAACATGGCCGCACTATGCCTTGGAGCTCAGTTAGTCAATTAACTAAGGATCATTGAGGGCCAAAGGTGCTTCAAAATGGCACCCTGATGTGTTGTTGCCAGAAAGGGCGCTTCAGGCAGCTGTCACAGCCGCTAGTGATGCTGCCAATGGCAGATTGTCGTGGCTCACGGAAACGGCCATATCTTGGCCATTCTTCCACGGAATGATGCAATTTGTGGTACGTTGAAAAACTGGAAAGATGAGCTACGTGATTCTAAGGCAAGACAGCTCATCCCAGGCCCATACAGAGCCGTGCACGGCTCGTCAACATGGGGTCGCCTAGGATGTGCCATCATGTACATGTAGTCTTGTATGTTGACACTTGGATAATGAGTACAGTAAACTCCCACTGTGCCACACGTGTTCCCTTGCTCCTCTCAAGATGATCCTATGCTTTTGCAATCCTGAGAAGGTGTACGCCGGCCTCCCCTTGGTCGCCATTGTCGCCGGTTGGTGCCTACACCATCCAGATGGGGCTAGCACAATGCGCCCGGTTTACACATGGTATTAGAGCCACCCTTGGCTCAGGGGTACAATCATCGTTGTGGCAACCTCTTGTGGTCAGCATAGACCAGCACTCATCTCCTCTCTTTGGCTGTGTTGGAGTAATGCTCCTCACCATGGCAGGAGTGACTCCAAAAAAGGAACACCAAAAAGACAAGCCGTAGTGGCTTAGTGGTTAATGGTGTCCACCTATAGAGGCAAGAGCCTGGGTTCAAGTCCCACAAGATGAATTTCTGCCCTGCCTCAAGGGAGGTGCAAAATAGATGCTAGGAAGCTAGCTCAACCACTAGAGTTCCTGTTTAAGTTTCTAGAAGGCCAGGTGAGGTTCTAGGAAGGTGGCACACCTTCTAGAAGGGGTGACTTGTCCTACAAGGCATCTAGAGGTGTCTTGGTCTTCTGGATACCTTCCCTCCTACTAGAAGCAAGCTGAGGAATCTAGGAAGGGGCAGAAGCTTCTAGAGGAGGGAAGGGATGCCTTCCTAGGTGGGAAAAAGGACAGCCTACCAATGGACACTCTAGAAGCCATAGAATCTCTTAGGAAGCTTCAAATCTGGCATGCTTTGGTGTTCTGGAAAGCTTAGATCAGTGGCTATAAAGTGCCACTGCTTGTGAGCCTTGATAAAGTGTAAAATCTCAGTCAATTCAGGCCAAAACTATTGCCTCAATATCTGACCAGTTTTCTGCCATCCTTGGAACTAGTTGCCTCCACAGTTTCAGTCTCTCCAAAAAGAGTTGGTGGTGTGAACCAGCCACTGCGAGGGACCCTCTAGGGTGCACACTCACCCTCAGGCCAACAGGCTGATCCGCGCCCAAGGCAAACCATGCAGTCCGGTGACAAGGCGGTAAACAGAGGACCCATTGAGGAGGAAGTTGTATCGGGCACAGAGATGACTTCATCCGGCACATTCCCGATGGCCGCAGCGTTTGTCGCACAAGGCAAAGTAACAGTAGCGGCAAAGTTGCAAAACTTGCTCGCCAACATGCAAGATAAGGTGGACCTATCGGAGAAGTAAAACGCATACCTCAATCACGAGCTCGCAAAGCATCCTGTGACAACACTAGTGGTAGTTTCCACCGTTAACGGAACTACGGTGGGTGTCCTAAGCCCATCCAGGCCGGAGTTGTTCGACCTATCGAGGAAGGATGGGTTAGCTCCACACGCTTGGATACTCCAGAATAGATTTATACCTCACCGCCATGGACATGGATGCCTCAAGGTACGAGGCGCGCCGCGACTATGCCGTGACCCTGTTAAGAGGGGCTTTGTTGGATTGGTGATGTGGTCCAATCCACATGGCAGTGGAACAACAATGGTCGCCGGAATTGTAGCCGCGACCAAAATCTCAACCCCATCGGCTCCATCATGCAGTAGTGGCGACCCTACCCTGAAATGGCTGATCTCGTTGACCTAGTTCATGGAGTGGTTCATTAAGCGCTTCACCGTGTGTGACATGATGAACAACGCGTGTGCCAAGCTTTGTCGGCTTCACCAAACTGGCGGCGTCGCCAACTACACCCGCAGGTTTTGTGAGATCGTTACCAACTATGGCTTCAACTCTCATGAAATGTGCTTCTACTACAGTAACAGCCTCAACAACATTGCCCGCTCTTTGAAGGTGATGCACGACTTCAACAATGACCTGCCGGGAATGATCGCAGCAGGAGAACGGTACGACTCGTGCGTACAACAGGCTCATACCAACAGTCACAACTCTTTTGGAGGTGGTTTCGGCAAGCGGGCTGAGAGCGACGACATGCCCATGGAGATTAGAGCGTTTTAGTGGCGCAAGTGCCACAACTATGGAAGGCTTGACCGCATTGCGTGTGATCATGGGAGACAAAAAAAGGGCGAAGGCAAGGATAAGCAACAGGGGAAGGGGAGGCATGCTACAAAGGAAGTAGAGAAAGCAACAAATGAGTCAGGAAACAAGGAGAGCCCGGAGTAGATGGCATTACTCCTCGCTCCTCTCAGCCCAAAATGCCACTTGACCGTCCACTGGAACGCCTTGCGGTAAAGAAGGGGATTTCCTAGGTCAAGGTATGGGATTCAAGGTATGAGGAGGAGCAACCCGCACTTCTCTTGGAAGCACGAGTGACAGGCGTCAAGTGGAAGGTGGAGATTTTGCTCAATTGGCGCGAGCCACAGTTATGTGAGCATGGAGTGTGTCCGGAAGTGGGGTCTTGCCCTTACGGGCCACGAGCGGACCGCGAACGAAGTGGATGGCACAATTGAATTGGGGTAACTGGCCCATCCCCTCTCTATTTGTGTGGAGAACCTTCGCATAATGACCGTATACTGGATGCGCCCGATGAAAGATTACGATGTGATTCTTGGTCATGAATTCCTCCACAAATACAACCCCGTCATGAATTGGGAGGCGCGCACCGTCTCGGTCAAGCATAGAGACAAGGATTATCCCCTGCCTATATGGTTTGAGGAAGAGGCCGCGGAGGAGAAGACTTGCGGGGAGGAAGCGTCACAAAAGTCGCCACCTTGCAAGGAGGAATTGGTGTTGTTGATGCTGAACTTGTTGCAGCTCAAGTGTGCAATTTGAAAAAAGGAGAAGTTTTTTTTGGCGTTCGTGCGGGACATGGCATCAGCTGTGGTGCATGGGGTGACTCATGAGCAGCTGGGGGCCTAAGACAAGTTTGTCGTGATGCCCGAGGATCTTTGGAAGGTGTGTATGGAGTTCAAGGACATGTTCCCTGATACCCTCCCGGTGGGTTTGCCAAAGAAGCAGGATGTGGACCATCACATCGACCTCAAACCTGGAGCGCGCCCGCCTGTTTGTGTAACGTACCGCATAAGCAACGCACACTTCTAGGAGCTCCAGAAGCAGTTGGCCAAGATGACCAAGCAGGGCTTCATTCCCCCATCCTCAAATCCTTACGGTGTACCTATCCTGTTTGTGCAGAAAAAGACACGGGAGATGCGCATGTGCGTGGACTACCAGGCTTTGAACGAGTTGGTCATCAAGAGCCGGTACCCGTTTCCAAGAGCAGAGGAGCTCTTCAATCAGATCTGTGCGGCTCGCTTCTTCACAAAGATTGACCTCCGATCCGGCTACCACCAGATCCGCAACGCAGAAGATGATGTAGAAAAGATGGCCTTTTACACCCGCCGTGGTCATTACGAGCTCCTCTTGATGCCTTTTAGGTTGACTAATGCGTCGGCCGCTTTCATGGCAGCAATGGATGATATCTTCAAGCCATTCTTGGATGACTTTTTGGTGGTTTACCTTGATGACATCTTGGTGTACAACAAGACGGCAGAGGAGCATGACGAGCATGTGAAGAAGGTCCTCGAGATTGCAAGGAAAGAGAAGTTTTTTAGCAAAGCTCACTGAGTGTGAGTTTGGTGGACAAGGTTGAATTCCTTGGACACATAATTTGCAATGGAAAGATTTCCATGGATCCACGCAAGGTGTCGACCGTGTAATAGTGGCCAAAGTTGCGTAGTGTGCACGATGTTCAAGTGTTCCTTGGTTTTTGCAACCAATATTGTAGGTTCATCCTTGGCTATGTGGGAGTGTCAGCGCCGCTCTCCAATCTCACTTGCAAGGATCACGAGTGGAGTTGAGGAGTTCGCAAGAAAGAGAAAATTGAGAATCTCAAACAGGCTTTTACCTTTGCACCGGCCTTGCACTAGGCCAACTGCGGCCATGAGTTTGAGATAGCGACGGATGCATCTGACCTGCCTATTGGTGGAATCCTCTTGTAGGACTTTAGCAATGGGTTGCAGCTGGTCGCATACTACTTGTGCACTTTACGTTGGGTAAAGTTGAACTATACCATCCAAAACAAGGAAATGCTCACCGTGGTTGCACCCTTCAAGAACTGGCAGTGCTACTGTGAGGCACAAAAGTACACAATCTACACTGATCACCATGCGTTGAAGTACTTCAAGATGATGCCGAACGTGAGTTGGCGGCAAACGCGTTGGGTAGAGTACCTCAAGTTGCACTTCGATTACAAGATCGTGTACCTGCACAACCCAGCCGACACACATTTATGGCGATCGGACCTGATGATGTCAGTCGCGTCTCTCACCATCCATGAGGATGCCTTCCTTGTGAAGCTCTTCACGGAGGGTTACAAGGCGCATGGGGACTATGACGCTCAGAAATTTTTCTTTGAGGTGCTGTATTGGCGACGTCGCGGCATACAGCAGGTGGTGGTTCCCATGGTGCCGACGCTTTGGCAGCTGATTATGGAAGAGTGCCATGACAGTGGCCCGAGCGGTCACTTTTCTGTCGACAAGATGTTGAAGATGGTGGCTCACTTTTTTTGGTGGCCCAACATGTCGTTGGAGGTGGCTGAATTCTGCCGGAGTTGTGAGGTGTGCAACCACCACAAGGCGTAGAGGACAAAGACCCTGGATCTCTTGCAAACCTTGTCCATCCCTGAGCAGTTGTGGCAAGACATATCCATGGAGTTCATCACTGGCTTGCTCGAGACAGTGGCAGGTCACAATACGGTGTTGGTGGTGGTGGATCGCTTCAGCAAGATGTCGCATTTCATCACAACGCGTGATATAGTGAGTTCAGAAGGCACAACTTGGTTGTTCCTTGACCACATGGTGCACCTCCATGGCGTACCTTAGTCCATTGTGAGCGACCGTGACCCGTGCTTCATGAGCAAGTTCTGGCAAGAACTCATGGAGAGGTACGGCAACAAGGTGCAATTGTCGACCAGTTTTCACCCCCAAACTGACAGACAGATGAAGCAGACAAACCAGACGCTGGAGCATCTCCTTTGTATAGTTGGCGATCCAGACAAGACGGCATGGGACCAGCGGTTGCCGGTCGTTGAACTGGCGTACAACTCTGCCACGTCTGCCTCCACCGGCAAGGCGCCATTTGAGGGGGTGAACGGGACGGTGCCCGCCACACCCGTCAGTTTGTATGTCGCAAGCAACCTTCCCGCAGCGGAGTCTACCGCACATGACTTGAAGCAGACGTGGCATGCATTGGCAAAGGCGCAAGAGTAGCAGAAAGTGCAAGTGGACTACTGAGGTGCAAATACAATGCTCACGATCGGTGATTGCGTGCTTCTCAACAGCATGCACGTCAAGCATTGTGGGGTCCTATCGCACAGGTTGACACCGCGGTGGCTTGGTCCATCCGAGGTGCTCGGAATGCAGGCACCAGTGGTAGCGCAGTTGGCTCTTCCGTTTTCCATGCCAGTCCCAAACGTGTTCTACACCTCCAAGCTTAAGCTCTACCATGATCCGGTTGAGCATTTCCGTGGCCGCAATTCTGAGCCTCCCCCTCTGGTGGTCATTGAGGGCGAGCAAGAGTTTGAGGTGGAGGCCATCCTTGACCGCCGTCATTGTGGCCGCGGATGGGAGTACCTGGTCGGGCTATGATGTAGTCCACAACTCATGGGAGCCTGCCCGCAACTTCGACGTTGACGGGATGAATGCCATCCTTCGGGAGTACAAAGAGCAAACCGGGACGGCTCACTCGTAAAGGGGGGGGAGGGGGATAAGTGTAAGCCGGACAGAGCCAACGGCACTGGCTTTGGCTTAAGGCTTCCTTGAATGTACAATCTGAATGTGGATTTTGAATCTACAGAAAAAATTGTGCAAGGTCGGCCCAAAAACGGGGTCAATCCATTAAGAATTGAGAAAGTTACGCCCGACCAAAGGTTGGACCGGCCGAGTGGAAAACAGGTGACGTGAATTCATCCCCAAGGACAAAGGCTCAACCCTTGAAAGATCCAACAAGGCCAAAGCATACCTTGGGGCCCAGTTAGTCAATGAATTAAGGATCATTGATGGCCAATGGCATTTCAAAATGACGCCCAGATGTGCACCCTTTCTGGCGTTTTGACGCCATAAAGGGTGCTTCGGGCGGCCGTCACTGCCGCTTGTGCTGCTGTCAGTGGTAGATTTCCATGGTTAATGGAAACTGCCATATCTTGGCCGTTCCTCCATGGAATGATACAATTCTTGGTTCTTTGGAAAACTGGAAAGATAAACTACGTGATGCTAAGGCAATAAATCTCATCCAAGGCCCTTAGAGAAATGTACACAGCTTAGCGACTTCGGGTTGCCTAGCTTGTGTCATCATGTTCATATAGTCTTATATGTTGACATTCGGATAACAGGTACAGTTTACTCCCACTATGCCACACATGTCCCCGTACTATCCCAAGACAATTACTTGCTTCTGCAATCTTGGGAAGGTGTGTGCCGGCCTTCCCTTGGTCGTTGTTGCCACCGGTTGGTGCCTACACCATCCGGTTGAAGCTAGCACACTGCACCTACTTTACACGATTGGCAGTTAACACCTCACCTGAAGCTAGTGTGGGCGTCCCAAGCCCGTTGAAGATGGAGCCGTTTGACCCATTGTGGAAGGATGGGCCGGCTCCGCACGCTTGGATTCTCGGAATGGAGCAATACTTCACCGCCATCAGCGTACACGCCTCAACGTACGAGGCACGTCACCGCATGTTGAGAGGGACATCGTTGGATTGGTGGGTCGACGTGATGCTGTCAAATCCACACGGCAGTGGAGCATCAATGGTCACAAGTATTGCATCTGAAAATGGAATCTCAACCCCAAGAGCTCCAAGATGCAGCAATGGTGATCCTACCCTAAAATGTTTGACCTCGTGTAGAGTTCATAAGGTCATTTATCAAGAGCTTAACCACGTGTAACATGAGGAACAATTTGCGTGCCAAGTTGCGTCTGCTTTACCAACTGGTGGCATTGCCAACGACACCCACAGGTTTTGTGAGATCGTTTCCAAATACTTCTTTGACTCTCATGAAGTGTGCTTCTAATATGGCAATGAAATCAAGAGTATCGCCCACGCTATGACGGTGATGCACAATCTGTCAGGGATGACTGGAGTAATAGATGAGTATGACTCGTGCGTGCACCAGGTTCATGCCAACAAACACACCTTTTTCTGAGAAGTGGTTATAGCAAGCGAGCTGAGAGCAAGGACATACCCACGGAGATTGCAGCATTGCAAGAGTGCAAGTGTTGTAACACTGGCAGGCCTGGCCACATTACGCGTGATTGCCGGAGTGCAAAGAAAGGTGATGGCAAGGGTAAGCGGCACGAGAAGGGGAAGCAAGCCATGAAGGAATCAGACAAAGCAACAAAGGAGTCGGAAGACGAAGATAGTCTAGATCAGATGGCAGTACTCCAGCCTCCTCTCAGTCCAAACTGCCAATTGACCGTCCACCCGAACACCTTGCTGAAGTTAAGGGGGTTTTCGGGGTCAAGGCCTGATTTTTGGGGTATGAGGAGAAGCAGCCCATACTCCTCTTGGAGGCATGAGTAAAAGGGAGTCAAGGAGAAGGTGGTTAGTCTGCTAAATGATAGTGCAAGCCACGGATTTGGGAGCATCGAGTGTGCTCGCAAGTGGGGCCTTGCACTCACAAGCAGGAAGCGGGCCACGAACCAAGTGGACAGCAAGATTGAAGTGGGGTACCTGGCCCGTCCCCTCTCCATTTGGATGGGGAACCTTCACATAATGATACTGGGTGTGCCTGATGAAGGATTAGAATGTGATCCTTTGTCGTGACTTCCTCTACAAGTACAATGCCGTCATCAATTGGGAGGCACGCACAATCTCAATCAAGCTCAGAGGTAAGAAGTATCCCCTGCCTATGTGGTCCAAGGAAGAGACCGCATAGGAGGAGACTCACGTGGAGGAAGATTCGTAGCAGTCGATACCTCGCAAGGAGGAATCGACGTTCATGGTGCTCAGCTTGGTGCAGATTTTATCAGCATTTGTAGAAGATGTGGAAAGGATTTTGGCAATTCAGAGTATGTAGCGCCTGCTGTGGCACATGGGCGACCCGTGAGTAGCCAGGAGTCCAAGGCAAGTTTGCCGTGGTGCCCGAGGGGCTTCGTGTTAGCTAATGAGCTAACCACCTCTGGCAAAGAAGCCACAAAACCAAAAAAATCTCATGAAGGTTTTAACACCTTCTTCCTTTATCGACATGTTTCGTGCACCCCAAACTTAATTCGGCATACAATTCACCTTCAAGAGTACTAAGGCCTTAGCATTACATCTCAAGAAGAGCTCAAGTCATCAATACAAAAGAGAGGATCAAGCAATGGGTGATGGATCAACATGCAAGACAAGTCCATCTACAACTATCCCTAGAACTCAAAAGCACATTCCTGTGAAGTGGCCTGACCCACCCACATCAGCAATAGAGTTGCGCAGTGGACA
This sequence comes from Penium margaritaceum, assembly GCA_023375785.1. Lineage (NCBI taxonomy): Eukaryota > Viridiplantae > Streptophyta > Zygnematophyceae > Desmidiales > Peniaceae > Penium > Penium margaritaceum. Next base: position 13,389 of record SZWC01009525.1, read on the forward strand.
TGACACATAAGCATGCTAGTGTCAGGGTGACAGACAAACCATGTAGCTTGTAAGAAGTTACGGAATGTCTTTCTTGGAAGCTTCCATAAGAACCAAGATGTGCATGGGGCCAGGAACAAATTCATGACCTCTTACTAGGCCAAATCAACAAAATGGCCAAGTGAACCTCTCATCCACATGGTTTACTCACAGGTCATATCTCACAAGAGATAAAGCATAGTTGAGTCACACTAAAATGGATCCAGGGGTCATACCTCCATTAGGGGCAGAGCATGCCTAATCTATCCTACAACACTGAACAAGGGGAGAGATACTAAATAGATGCCGCCCTTGTACCTTGCATCAGTGACCATCATCATTTTTCATCACTTGTGTTGACCATGCTGATGCCTTGCCTGCCCGCCTCGTTAAGATCCTTGTCCAGTGGCTTTGCAAGCATGTCAGCCTGGTTTTGCTTGGTACGGATGTACTCGAGCTCCATTGTCTGCTTGAAGACCAAGTCCCAAGCACAGTGGTAGCGGACCTTGATATGCTTTGTGCGCCTGGACAGAACTGGGTTCTTTGACATGTCAATCGTGCTCATGTTGTCACTTGAAATGACCGTCCCCGTTGCTTGTGGTGCCTTCATCTCAGATAGCAAGTTGCGTAACCACTGCACCTCTTTACAAACCACAGCCAAGGCAATGTACTCAGCTTCAGCTATAGACAGAGAGACACATTCCAACTTACGACTCGCGCAACTCACATCATCTCTATTTGGCATTGACACCTAGCCGGAGGTGGATTTTTCTTTCATCGATATTGCCTCTCCAATCAGCATTGGTGTAGCACATGAGACGGAGTGACACGGATCCAGTGATGCCTCCAAATTGGAGCCCCACATGCCGCGTCCCCTCAAGGTAGCCCATGTTGTGCTTCACAACCTGCCACTGTAGTGGACCAGGATTGGCCACAAACTGGTTCACCTTCCCAACAACATGGGCTATATCTGGTCTGGCGGCGACCATGGCATACATCAGACTGCCCACTACAGATTGATATAAGATGCCCAAGATGTCAATTTTTTCTGCTTCATTGAAGGGGGACATGGAGGTGGAGAGTTTGCACTCCAAGCTCATGGGTGTGCAAGTAGGCGTGCAATCTGCCATGTCGTATCGTTTGAGGATGGAGTCGATGTATTTTGTCTGGTTCAGGCTGATGGTACCTGCTGCTTTATCACGCTTGATGGCAATTCCAAGATAGAAGTCAAGAGGACCCATGTCCTTAATCTTCAATCTGCTACTCAACTTCCCCTTGAGATCATCTACCAGTTGCGTTGAAGAAGAGCATAGAATCAGGTCATCAAAGCACAAGGCGATCAATATAGTCCCTTTGTTTCTCTCATGCACGTACATGCTATGGTTGTTGTTGCAGTGCATGAAGGACTCCTTGGCCATGAACGTATCCATTCCTTGGTACAAAAATCTTGGCGCTTGTTTCAGCCCACAGAGCGCCTTTAGCAATCTACACACATTGTCCTTGGGATTATCAACCCCCTCCGGAATCTCCATGAGCACCTCCTTGTCAAGCTTGACATAAGGAAAGGCTGCCTTGACATTCATCTGGTGGACCTCCATGTTCTCGGCAGCAACAATGCGAGAATTGACCGAATGGAGGCGAACTTCACAACCGGAGCAAAGGTCTCATCGTACTTTGCACCAGGCCATTGAGGAAACCCCTTTGCTGCCACCTATGCCTTGTACTTTTCCATCTTGCCATCCTGTTTCTGTTTGCCTTTTAGCACCCACTTGGATCCCATAACATGAGCGCCGGCAAGTCTTTCCATCAGCACCCATGTCCCATTCTCCTGGATGGAGCTCACCTCACCACAAACTGCTTCATCCCACTCAGCTTTGTCAGGCCGCGTGAGTGCCTCTGTGGCAAACATTGGCTCCTCTTGAACCAGGAAAAAATACTTGAAGCCTCTCCATTCACCCCTGTCCTTGTCGTAATGCTGTCGAGGAACTTTGAGACGTGAACAACTCGTTGGACCTGCTGGCCGTTACGATTGATGTAGATGCTGGAGGTAGTTTTGTCGTTTATGATGGGAGAGGTATCCTAGAGGATCAGATATGTCGGACTCGTAGTCTGATTCCTCCGACTCATCTTCATCAGCTTCTATACCTGTTGTAGTGAACAGTCCATGCCATTGTTCTTGTGCTTCATCTCCCTACTCGAGAAGTGTGAGCCACTTTCCCTGTTTTGGAGTATTCTCAAGTTTGAGAAGCTCTCCCTTAATCTCAGAACTTTTGTGGAAATCCACGTCTTTGCTGCAGATGACCTTCGTAGCTTTTTGGTCCTAGATTCTACAAGCTTTGTGTGCGGTGTCATAGGCAATGAAGACATACTTTCATGCTCTTGCATCAAGCTTTCCAAGGCCCTCTCCTGCCTGGACCTTGGCAAAGCCGGTGCAACCACACACCTTGAGATAGGAGGCATCCAACTTCCTGGCTGACTATGCTTCTCAAGGCGTCTTCAGCTATTGTGTTTGATTCTTCTTGCCCCTCATTTGCTGAGCTGCTACAGGTGTGAGTTTCACAAGATAGGTTGCCGTGCGAGCTGCTTCAGCCTAGAAGCTAGGAGGCAACTTGCCATCAAAGAGCATGCACCTTGTCATGTCCAGGAGGGTCTTGTTCATCCTCAGCTACGCCGTTAGTTTGAGGTGAGGAGGGAGTAGTTTCCTCGTGTTCAATGCCCTGTATCTTGAGCCACTCCTTGTAGGATTTTTACTCTCCCCCATTTTCCGTCTTGAATGCATTTGCGTTCTTTCTAGTCTGTCACTCAACCATAGAAAAAAATACTTGTAGATTCTCCTTCACCTCATTTTTCTTTTTGAGAGAGTACATCCATACTTTGCGACTATTGTCGTCGATGCATGTGAGGATGTATCTGCTGCCTCCATTGGACGGTATGCAAAAGGGACCACACACGTTAGAGTGGATGAGATCAAGGGGTGCAAGAGCACGCGTACCATGCGCTTGAAGGGTTTCTTCTTCGTCTTGCCTTGAAGGCATGGCTCACACAAGTTCCCGGCATCCTCTGCCTTATCGCCTAGCTCCTTTCCCACACATTAGCTGCTTTCCCATGAGAACCAATGTGCAATGAGCCACGTGCGCAAAGGGGTTGTGCCAGAGAGGATGTGCACTGGCTAGAATGAACAACCCTGGTGGCTGTATTAGCTCGCGGCTTTGTTGTAAAATCTTTGTCTACCACTGATTCCGCTACTCCAGCATGTCCCTCGTCATTGAAATCAGCATCGCTACTCTCCACATCATGAATATCGGCCAAATATTCAACTGTTGATGTTGTCATTTTGGTCTACAAGAAGTAGATTCCATCAACACAAAGAACATGTGCAACAACCTTCTTGGAATAGTAGGAGATGTTGATGTCATTGGTAGGGACTATCATTGCTCTCTTCTTTGTAAAGACAACTATCATGCCCTAGTCAGTTAGCTTAGAGACGGAGAGAAGGTTGGCTGTAAAGGAGGGCAAGTAGACTACCCCCTCTAGCTTGAGGTCGGATTCCACACCATTGACACCCAATGTGACTAGCTTGTCACCAATCCCCTCTCCTACCTCAACCTTGCCGTCGGCGACTCTGAAGTTCTTGTTGCATGGAGCAAGAGAGATGAATTCTATCTTCTCGCAAGTGGTGTGCTCATTGGCGCCGAAGTCCAGCCGTAAGCTCCTGGCCTGAGTATCGCCCTCACTTTGTTGGAGGCAAACTCAACCATCAAGCTTGTGGGATCCTTCCCACCATTTCCCCTTGGCCATTCATCCTCGTCTCCTCCCTCCTTCTTGGGTGCCCGGCATTCCCGAGCCCAGTGTCTAGCCTTACCATAGTTATGGCAGTTTCCTTTGCACTTTGGACCCCTTCCACTTTTGCAAGTGCTGTTGTTTCCCTTGTATCCAGAGGATGAGTTCTTTGGGAAGGTGCCGCTGCTCTGTGATGCAAATTCAACCATGTTTGCTTCACTACTGCTTTGATGCATAGCTTTACTCCACACATACTCGAATGCAGTGGTGTAGGATACTTGCTCTTTTGTCCACCCTCCAATCACTGTGATCATGGGACCCCACCTCTCAGGCAGCATGATTAGAAATATCATGGCCTAAACATCGGATTTCAAGTCACACCCCATGCCTGTGGCTTGTTGCAAGAGGGTCTCAAACTCTGCATAAAGGCATACTCATCCTCCCCTTCACCAAGTCTCATGCTTATGAGATTTGGTAGAATGAAGAAATGGTTGGCAAGTGAGGAGGACTGAAACACCTTGTCTAGTTTGGCGTATGCCATGGCTGCCGTTGTCCAGCTGCTGAAGTGTGAAAGGACTGAAGGTTGGATGGAGGACACAAGAACGGCGAGAGTCCTCTTGTTGAGCTTGACCCATGCCACAAAGTCAGCCCCCTCCTCCTTTGGTGCTGTGATAGATCCATCAAAACATCCTAGCAAATCTCTATCATTCATGATGATCTCAAACTGCCTCTACCAGACCACAAACCCCTCTCCATCAAACTTGAGAATGAGAGAATGGTTCCCTGGTTACCCTATCCCTGCCATCCCTACTGCTACAACTACTACAGCTGTTGCACCTGTTGTTGATGCCGATGCACCTGTGTCTGAGGCCGCTGTAGGCTGTTGGTGAGCAGAGGCAACTGCTTGCCCTGTTCATGTTGGCCGATGCCAGCAAATGTAGGCTGATGTAGGATGATGTTGGCTGATGTCAGCTCCTAAGGTGGAAAGGTGCACATGTGTTGCATTCCCCTCCGGTTGATGATTGACCTACAAACATAGAGATTTGATGAGAGTGAAGGGGCTCTCACTACTTGTGACTTTAGTGGCTGCATGCATGAAACATCTCTAATCAGAGGCGTGGGCCTATAACCCTTTGTAAGCTACTGAGCCAACCACCTCTGGCAGAGAAGCCGCGAAACCAAGAAAGCTCACAAAGGTTTTTACAGCTTCTTCCTTTGTTGACATGTCTCATGCACCCCAAACTTAATCAGTCATACACTTCACCTTCAAGAGTACAATTGCCTTTGCATCACATCTCAAAAAGAGCTCAAGTCGTCAATATGCAAGATGGCATCAAGCAATGAGTAATGGATTAGCATGCAAGACAAGTCCTTTATAGCTGTTTTTTCAGTCGTAGAACTCAAAAGCACGATCGTGTGAAGTGGTTTGACCCAGCCACATCACCAATAGACGTGCGCTGTGGGCTTAACACATAAGCATCCCACTGTCAAGGTGACAGACCAACCATGTAGCTTCCAAGAAGTTACATGCTTTCTTTCTTGGAACCTTCAATAACAACCAAGATGTGCATGGGGCCAGGATCAAACTCATGAACTCTCACTTGGCCAAATCAACAGAATGGCCAAGTGAACCACTCACCCACATGGTGTACTCACAGGTCATATCTCACAAGAGATAGAGCAAAGTTGAGACACACTATAATGGATCCAGGGATCATACCTCCATAAGAGGTAGAGCATGCCCGCTTTGTCCTACAACACTGAACATGGGGAAAGAACGTTTAACACTTTGTAAGGTGTGTACAAAATTTGAGGACGTGTTCTCCGATACCCTCTCTGCGGGTGTGCCACCAAAGTGGGACATAGACCATCACATTGATCTCAAACATGGAGTGCGTCCTCCTATTGGTACAACATACCACATGAGCGACGTACAACTGTAGGAGCTTAAGAAACAGCTGACCGAGATCACGGAGCAGGACCTCATCCGCCCATCCCCATCTCCTTACCCTGCACCTCTTCTCTTTGTGTAGAAAATGAGGTGGGAGATGAGCATGTGCATGGGCTACCGGACGTTGAACGAGTTTACCATCAAGAACCGGTACCCACGTCCACAAGCTGAAGAGATCTTTGATCAGCAATGTGCGAATTGCTTCTTCACAAAGATTGACCTCCGATCCGACTACCACCAGATCCTTATCACAGCAGATGATGTGGAAAGCCTTCCATACCCTCTATGGTCACTACAAAACTCTTGTGATGCCATTTGGGTTGACCAATTTACTGGCCACCTTCATGGCATAAAGGAGAAAAAATATTCAGGCCGTATTTGATGACTTTGTGGTGGTGTACCTCGATGACATCTTGGTGTTAAGTAGGAAGGCAGAGGAACATGGGGATCATGTAGAAAAGGTCCTCAATTTCTTAACAGAGAACGTCTGCATGAAGATCTCTAAGTGTGATTTTGTGGTGGGGACTGTTGACCTCATTGGACACATGATTGGTAATCGAGAGGTTTCTATGAATTCACACAAGGTGGCGGCCATGCAAGAGAGGCGGAAATTGCGTAGTATGTACGATGTGCAAGTGTTCCTTGGTTTTTGCAACTACTACCGCATGTTCATCCTTGGCTATGCGGGAGTGTCATCGCCACTCTCCAATCTCACTTGCAACGATCATGAGTGGAGTTGGAGAGTTAGCAGACAAGAAGCCTTTGAGAACCTTTTGAAAGGATCTGGCCTTTGGGCTGGCCTTACACTTGGCTAACAGTGGCCGTGAGTTTAAAATGACGACGGATGCTTTGGACCTGGCCATTGGTGGTAGCCTTTTGCAGGATTTTGGTAACAGGTCGCAGCCTGTCACCTATTCCTCATGCAAGTTGCATGGGGCAAAGTTGAACAATGCCACGCTCGACTAGGAGATGCTCGCCATGCTTGCACCCTTTAAGAAGTAGCAGTTCTACCTTAAGGCACAGAAATGCACGGTCTACACTGACCACTACGCATTGAAGTACTTCAAGACGCATCCAATCCTGAATTGGCAGCAAGAGCGTTGGATGGAGTATCTTGAGTCACACTTCGACTGAAAGATCATGTACTAGCTGAGCCCCATCAACCCAGCCGATGCACTCTCTCTGATGATGTATGTCACGTCTCTCACCATTAATGAGGATGCCTTCTGTGTGAGGCTCTTCACAAAGGGGTACAAGGAACATGGGGATTAAAACACTTAGAGATTTGTCTTCAAGGGACCATATAAGCAACATCACAACTTGTAACAGGTGGTTATTCCCTTGGTGCCAACATTTTAGTAGCTGAGTTTGGAGGAGTTTCATGAAAGTGGCCTAAAGGGTCACTTCTCCACCGACACCTTACTGAAGACAGTTGCTTGCTTCTTTTAGTGGCCCACCATGTCATTGGAGGTGACTAAACTATGTTGAGGTTGTGACGTGTGGCAATGTCACAAGACACGGAGGACATAGACCCTTGCCTCCTCCAACTCTTGCCTATCCCCAAGCAGCCGTTGCAAGACATCTCCATGGAGTTTTTCACGGGCTTGTCCGAGATAGCGGTAAGTCGCAATGCGGTGTTGGTGGTGGTGGATCGCTTCAGCAAGATGTTGCACTTCATCACAACGCATGATACGGTGGGCGTAGAGGGCACGATTCGGCTGTTCCTTGGGCGTGTAATGTGCCTCCATAGCGTGCCGTGGTCCATTGTGAGTGACCGCTACCCGCACGTCATGAGAAAGTTTTGGCAAGAAATCATGCAGTGATATGGTAGCAAGGTACATCTGTCAACCAGTTTTCATCCCCAAACTGACGGATAGACAGAGCGGAGAAACCAAACGCAAGAGCAGCTCCTCCGTATAGTAGGTGATCCAGACGAGACGGCGTGGGACCAGCGGTTGATGGTTGCTATTCTGGCATACAACTCTGCCATACAACCTCCACCGGTAAGGTACCATTCAAGCTGTTGAATGGAATGGTGCCTGCCACATCCCTCGGTTTGTACGTTGCAAGCGACCTGCTTGTGGTGGAGTCAATGGCATGTGACTCCAAACAGATTTGGGCAGCGACACGGCATCCATTGGCGAATCAACACGAGCAGCAGAAAGTACAAGCAAACCGTTGATGTGGAGACGCAGTGCTCAAGGCCGGTGATTGATTACTTCTCAATAGCGAGCATGTCAAGCTTTGCGGGGTCCGATAGAACAAGGTGAAACCCCGGTGTCTTGATCTGTTTAAGGTGCTCAAAATGCGGACGCCCGTGGTGGCACGGTTGGCTCTTCCACCCTCCATGCTTGTTCATGATGTGTTCCACATATCCAAGCTCAAGCCCTATCATGATCCGGTTCAATACTTCTTTGGCCATAGCTTCGAGCCTTCCTCCCTACTGCTCATTGAGGGCGAGCAAGATTTTGAGGTGGAGGTCATTCTTGAGCACTGTCGCCGTGGCCAAGGGTAGGAGTATCTAGTCAAGTGGAAGGGCTACAATGCGGTCCACAATTCAGGGGAGCCTGCCCACAACTTCAATGTTGGGGGGTTGAATGCCATCCTCCACGCGTACCATGAGCGAACCGGGACGGGAGGGGGGGATTGTAAGTCGTACAGTGCCAAAAACATTGATCATGGCTTGAGGCTTCCTTGAATGTGTAATCTGAATGTGGATTTTGAAATCCACAGGGTAAACAATGTGAGATCAACCCAAGAACAGGGTCGATCCATCAAGAATTGAGGGTGCTATGCTCAGACAAAGGTTGGACCGGCTAAGGAGAAAACAAGTGATAGGAATTCATCCCCAAGGACAAGTGCTCAACCCTCGGAAGACTCAATGAGGCCAAAGCCCGCCTTGGGGCCCGGTCAGTCAATAAATCAAACATCATTAAGGGCCAAGGGTATTTCGGAATGGCGCCCCGATGTGTTATTACCAAAAAGGGCGCTTTGGGCGGCCGTCACTGCCGCTGGTGGTGTTGCCAGTAGTAAATTGTCATGGTTTACGCAAGCAATCATATCTTGGCCGTTCCTTCACAGAATGATGCAACTATTGGTGCATTTAAAAGCTTGGAAGTTGAGCTATGTCTTACATTCATCCCTGGCCCGTACACAGCTGTGCATAGTTTGGCCACCTTGGGTCGTTTGGGATATGTTGGCACTTGAATAAAAAGTACGGATGGTTGCCATTTTACCACACATGTTCCCGTGCTCCTCCAAGATTGTTTGTTTTTACATACACTGGAAGGTGTGCACCGACCTCCCCTTTGTTGCCTTTGCCACCAGTTGGTACTTCCATCCTCCGATTGAGGCTAGTACACTGCGCCCGGTTTACCTGACTACATGGGTCTTGAACGAAAGGGGCCGATTGTGAAATGGCACAAGAGGATAAACAGATTAAAAGTAAAAGTAGACTAATCTAGTGTAACATTTGTGAATCCAGCTCCTACATGAGGTTTGTCGTTAGAAGTCACAAAATGGCGTTCAGAGCTCCCTCGAGGAGTTGTCCCCTCTTCGTCATTCTGGGAGAAATTGTCATCAATGACTTGTGCAGGAGACTTGAGTCTCTTGAGGGTTTTTTTTTACCTCGCTCCATATCAAGGGTCCTAAACGAGGGAATTAAAACATCAAACTGGTGAATTTGGATGAGTTTTTTTTTTGTTATTTTAATCCAACTTCAAATTTGCACTTATCGAACTCGATTTCTATTCTTGATGCAATGGCATAAAATCATCACTCACAAGGCACATCCAAGAATTCTTGATGCAATGGCACATTCTCTATCTTTGAAATACTATCGCTTGCCCTCTCCCCATCGTCTCACTCACTTTCTGAGGCAAGAAGGAGAGGAAGAGGTCAAAGGCTTGGGACCACTGGCCTCGAACCTTGCGGCCTCACGGCGATCGGATGGCTAGCTTGATTGGCGGAAAGCGAGTAGCCAGCTGGTCACCTTGCCAGACACTGACTGTCCAGCTGGCCGGCTGCCAGCTGGTCAACAGTCAGTGAGTGGCTGGCCTCCGGCCAGCCCTCATTTTAGCAAGAGCTGGCCACCGGCCACCCCGTTGCATCCCCGATGTAGAAGAGCCAAGCTGACTCTCCCGTTACATTCCTCCCCAATTGTTTTTAATTGTCCCGGTTCAGGACCAAAACCTCGGAGTGCTAGATGGTGGGTGTCAATGTTGTGGGAAAAAGAAAACTTAAATCACCAGCTAAACGTGAACAGTTTTTTATTACTTTGACCTAAGTTGCACCTTGTCAATCAACATAGCTAACTGCCTCCTCCCCTCTTGAAGTTGGAGCGTGCGCATGACAACCATGTTGGATGTCCCTAACCTCTTATGGTTGCTATCCATGAACAAGTTATGGTTAATCACCCTAAATTCTTGTACTCGATATTTATTGCATCAAAATGTGTATTCCTATATGATTTTTTTTTCTTCAAAAATCATGAACATCAATTCACGCCACCAGAGCCTACATGTACATTCCTTGTGTAAGGTACTTGTTATCATGGATACTATTTACTAGTTTTTCTCAGAAGTCCATGTTCACTTCCCAATCCACTTGTTGATCCACACTCTCAGGGGTGAGGTGATTTGTCATAAATTCCATGAACGCCATGCCGTATGATGCATTTCACTAATTCCACATTCTAGAGGTATCTCCTGCCATGCGTTGAATATATGACCAATTGCATCACCCGCGGAACTGTGTATCAGCAAGTTTATTGGGAAGTGAACAAATTAGTGAACATGGAATGCTGCTAGAATCTATATTATTTCACATAGAGCTTTTTTTTTATCACAATATAAAGGAAATGTACACATGGGCTCTGTCGGCATGCATGCATGTGGCTTTCTTGTGAAAAATGTTTGCATGTAGAAATACACTTGTTGATACACTAATCTTCAAGTGTGTGAATTTGAGGTGGCTAACCATAAGTCAAGCGTTAAGCTGTGCGAGCTTGTTCTAGTACTCGTTGACCACCCATGTGGGCAAGTGAGATTCAAGATCCCATTGATTTTGTTCACATCTACAACCAGCCCAATGAACAAGGTATTCCCTAGCAACCCAGGATCAAACTATACAATCTCGGTCTTAGGAGTAGGCAAAGGACCTCATAACAAGAGTTGCCAATGGTGACTGAATTGTTCATTCTACCGGGTATGGAGCTAGCAAGCTCTCATAAAAAATGTCATGCAATTTCATACTATGAGAATTCACTATTGGTATGCTTCTTTGCCCGGTACGTGCAACAATGAAATACACTCCAATCCACCTCCGTAATTTTTTTTCACCCGTAGCCACTTCATCAGAAGGTTCTTGGTGCTAAGCATCATCTTGTTACCAAAATCAAAGGAGAACTCACATCAACATTTATCAACATATGCCTTTCTTTTTGTACTAATTCACTTGAGGGTGCCTCTTTTCCTCTTGTAATAAGGGGTCTGCGTTCACGAAAGGTTTGAGCAAAAGGAACCTATCCCTATCTGCTCCCACCAATGAAAAGGGTACCAATGAATTCCAATCACTATTCAATGCAAATGGTGTGAAATGCATGAGTTAAAGGATCCACGTGCGTTCATCCAGTCATTCATGGCGTGGTCCACGTACATACAGAGTGCCGACTCTAGAATGTAATCCATGTACTTTGTTTGTCCATCAGTTTGAGGGTGAAATACTGTCCACATTTGTCACTTTCTACCGATGAAAGTGTACATATTGTTGCCTCACACTAACATTGTGTTTTCTATATTGATCCAAGATGATGTGCAATGGAATGTCATGCTACTACACGCAATCCTTGAAGAAGAGACTAGTGGTTTCCTTTCAGTTCATGTCAGTGGTTGTGGGAATGAAATGTTTCATCTTCAATGTAAGTTTCAAATCCACTAAGATTTCATTGTGGCCACAGGTCGTGTCCAAAATATTGGTCATAAATCATATGCTCATGCACTTTCATGGATTTCTAAGGATATAGAGTTGTTGGAGGAGCCGAACATGATCTTTGTTAGGAGACTTGTTCCTAAGATATAGGTCACATGCCACTTAATAATTATGAATATCAGTACTCCATTTTGGCTACCAAAGAGTCCCAGATCGCATGTCCCATGTTTTATGGCCCCACATAACCTGCCAACGGCAGTTCATGGAGTTGGAAAACAACATTTGCTGGATTTTCTCCTGATTCGGCACAACAACTTGTTCTCAGTGCCAAAAGATTCCTGTAGCCTCCACCAATCAGTGCTTGCATAGATTTTGAGAGTCTGAAAATCAAGATTCTGCACAGTGTACCATCCAGATTTAAAAAAAAAAAACCTTTGTCATAGAAAATCGCTTGAGTTGTTTGATGAGGAAGTGTAGTGGGTTTGGTGTTCAGATCATAGCTATTGTAATAGAAATTAATCACCCACCAACCTCAGTGATTGATTTCGCTTCCATTAGTTGTTAGTATAGTGGACTGGCCACATTGATGTACCCTAGCTGATTTTACCATGTGAATGAAAATTCGCACAGGGATTCACTCCAACATGCCCATCATCTTAACGTTGTTTGGGTGAGGTCAAAAAAATAACCAACAGATTGTGGTCGGTCCTGACCTTCACATCCCCTCTGCACCCTCAAGCGTGTATCATAGCGAGGAGCTCTTGATTACATGTCACGTTCTGTGTCTTAGTGGGGATGAGCTTTTGGCTCTCATATGCAAGTGGATAACCATTCTGCATGAGGAGTTTTTTTATTTTTAATACCAATACATCACATTGCACCTCCCACGGTTTGGATGGATATAGAAGAGATAAGTCAGGCACTACATACAAAAGTTGTTTGACTTAAAGAAAAGCATTCTCATAGTAACCTCTCCATTCCCAATATGTTTTTCTTTGCATGAGCATGGTTTGTGGAACTAAAAATTTCAAACACCCTTGTGTAAAAAATCAAAAATAGTTTGCAAGACTATTAAAAGACCTATTCTCCCCTTCCCTCTCTAGGCGTGGTCAATCCACTATGGCTTGAAGCTTTTGTTCTTTGATACAGATGCCGCCCTTTGTTACTTTGTGTCCAATGTTTCTAACTAATACTATGCAAAATTGCAAGTGCTCACCTTTGTATAGAATGTTTGCTTGCAGAGGATTGTGAAGATTTTGCACAAATGTACCATGTGATATTCCATTGGTTTGGAGAAAACTAGGATTCTTTCTAGATAAATCAAGACAAACTGACCGAGTTGCTTGGAAAATGAATAGGCTATTTCTCCTTGCCAGAGCATTCTTTAGCCCAATCACAAACCCCAAAACAGATGATATCATATGTGCATCCAAAACGTAGTTTTGGGTACGTCATCTTCCAAGATGCAGATTTCATGGTAACCGTGAGGCAAGTTTAAGGACTTTTTTTTTGCTCAATGGATTTGATCAATCAAGTCCTTAACGCATAGAGAGGTGAATTGAGATTTCACCATCAACTTCTTCATGACCTGGTAGTCGACGCAGATGCCTGAAACATCATTTTTTTTCACAAAATGAATTGGTGCAAAATCAGGAGAAGTTGTTTGGCCTGATCCACCGTTTTGCAAAGTAGTAGATAACTTGGCATTTGGTCTCTTGTCTTTCTAATAGAAAGAAGGTGATGTATGGATGTAGACGGAGGATTCGTCTCTGGTTGGAGAAAAACTGTTTGGCCCATCTATCATTCTACTCAAAGCCTAAACAGTGGGTCTTGGAATACATGCAAGAACTCAGCCACCAAAGATTTGATAGTTTGCAACATGTCTTCCTTCACTTCGTCCTCCAGTTTTTCCAGGTAAGCCACTAGGTATCAACAAACCTATCAAATATCTCTTGACCTATGTCACATTCACCCTGGCATGGGCCTCAAGTCGTTTTTGTGATAGTCCCATACTTAGAATCAAGGAAGAGTTCCGCTGCCCCTTCAGGGGGATCAATTGCCTTGATTCAAATCACATGAGAGCCTTGTTTCTGTGGAGCCAGGAATTGCCTGGAACCACATCAAACGGGTAAAGAAGGTTGATTGCATTCCATGTGGCACCCTATATGTATCCTTGAATAAAAGCTTTTGCTTTTTAGGTACTGATCACAAACACCGTACGGTCGTCACCGATGATAACTGCACCATCCAATGGCTTACCTGTTGGATAAAACCAAGGATGATGAAGGAATCATCCACTCCATTGTTAGCCAGCACATTCACAAGAGCACCAGCTAACTTTCCTTTGAAATGCATCCTCATGCCATCCCCACTCTTCAGAGTAAAAAAGTACGACAAAAGCAAGTCAAGCTTGTGATAAACACCAAACATGTACAGCGGACGTTGTAGCTTCCTTCTTTCATCCATTCGATTCCGTCTTTTGGCCACAAGTGAATTTGCAAGCACCTTCTATTCTTTAAAACTTGACAGGATTAAAATCACTGACCAAAGGTATTATGACTTTTATTGTGCTCATTGCCTTGAGGGTGTTTGCTTCAATCATTGTATCTCATGATTGATGCAAAGTGGTCAATGTTGCCACTAAGCAAGTGCAATCGTGTATCTCATTCGGAGATGCAGGATTAAGAGGAAAATGACGAACAAGTGTGGAGTGTGGTTCAATGAGAAAGGATGAAAAAATGAGAAAGTTTAGACTGTCTTACATCTTCATCTGGAAATTTTCTTCCACACTCGTGATGCATTCTTCCCCCTCAGTGGTCCCTACTATGTTCACTTATGGGTGGGGAAAACCCACACCACGACCTTGTCTATTATCACGACCGGGCCCATTGCCGTGGCCAATGCCATGTCCATGGCCTTTTCCAGAGCCTCTTCCTACACCATCTCCATACGAGGCTGTAGCTGTAGCCAATGCCGCGGCCTTTCTTTCACCACCTACAGTCTCAGGACAATAAGTCATGAATTAGACATGGTGAGACAGTCCCTCACAAAAGGCCATGCTACAAAGCTCACGCACAGCCTGTAACTCATTGTTTTCACGGCCGTACTTCTGGTTGGAGGCCTTATGGACACCAGTCTTCTTGATAGGGAAGTTTGGAGGTTTCTTGCCTTTAGATCCACCTCTTTTCTTGACTACCCCTCCAGCCTCTACAACATCAATATGTCTGCCATGGCCTTGCCACACACGTGCATTTGGCCGTGAATTTGACTGGCTCTTTGGGTTCATAGAATACAATTCACTCATGTAGTCTCGTAACACTCTCCAACATTTGTAGGCTTGTTCCACTGCCATTCTGGTAGTCTTGTTGTTTGGCTTCTTATTAATGTCTCACTGTGCATATTCCTCCTCCTGTATTGGTCATCAGTGTGTAGGACATGGTCTTTGAGAGAATAGGGGAAATGCAGTGTGATGACATGCGAGTCTTAAGCTCCTCACAAGTGTTTGCCTCCATTATGCCAGCATGGTCCATCTCCTTCATCGCCAGGGTTCAACGGAATCCACTCATTCTTAGCTTTCAATAAAAGCCTAGTTTTGTATCCTCGCAGGAAGTGACATAGATGAGAAAGTTATCTTGTCAACCCTTTTTAACAAGAGTCTGTGCATTTGAACATGTAGATAGTGGATCACTTTTAAAGTGACATAGTACATGATTATCCCGGGTAGTGCAAGCACTTGCACGCCCCTTTTCTGGGGTTTGGGTTTTCTTCCCTAGTGTGGTTGATGCACGGCAAGTGAGGCTCACCAGCAAGCCTCCACCCAATGAAAAGGCCCCCCTGATGAGTAAAGCTCGAGCAGCAAGCTTCCACCCATAAAAGGGAGGGAGTGATCTGTCACTAGGGGTCTTCCACTTTTTTTCATGGCCGCCACACAATTCTTGACGCTCCACCATGCATGCGACAAGTTGCATTGGAGTTGTAAGATGATCCCCATGGTATGAAGGCCATGAACAAGGCCTTATAATGGTATATAGGTTTGGCGCTTTGCAAAAACACAGACAACGGAGTGGCATGTGGAACTAGGTCTGCGCGGCTTCTGCTAAAGCAGACTGTGAATGTCAAAAGTGTCCCTGGATGCTGTTTCCCGTTTTCCTGGTTCGACCACTAGATATTGGTTGAATATCTGATCTGTTTGCATATTTGGTCTTCTTGGATTTTCCCATGTGGTTTGGAGCTTTCATTTGCTCAATTTGGTTGAAAATTCAGAAAGTTAGCCTCATCTGAAGTTAGGGTGGTCAGTGGGTGGAATCTTGGTCTCCGTCATGGGTGACGGGATGATTCCACAACAGTGATTCGAGTTTGTCTCCAACGAGCTCCAAATGCACCAGGGGTATGAATGAAGTGACTAGAGGGACCTCCTTGACCAGGGTGACCGTCTCCTTGAATTCTGGGCGAGGAAAGGTGCTCCGACGGGTCATCGTCGAAGCGCCTCTCGTTGCCTAGTGTGCAAGGCAAGGTGGGCAGCTTACTCTAACGGCCGTAGCAGGGGCTCTACTGCTCTGCTTTGGGCGTTCTTGGATTAGTTGGAAAGCTCAGATCACAGGCTATAACAATCTTATGTAATCCTGGCCAAACGCGTACGCCTAAGAGTTTATTACTTTTCAGAAATTTCTCTAAGATCATCTATCTTCTCGTCTCTCTCTGCCATCACCAGTTTTGCAGCACTGAGATGCCCAGCCCGACACCAAAACAACAAACAAATTAACAGTCTTCATCCCTTGGTGTTGTGGCAACCCAAAGCACACACCCCCCTTGGAATTCTCTTTGCACTAAGCAACCGTGCACACATGTGGTGGATCAGAGCACGCCAGGATAGCATTCCTGGCAGTGCAAGCAATTTGAGGTCACCAAATTTGATGAAGAGCATTCCAAGGGGGGTGTGTGCTTTGGGTTGCTACAACACCAAGGTGCTTTGGGTTTCCACATGGCTTCCCTAGGATGTGCACAGAGGTCGAAAGCGGGAGAAGAAGGGAAAAGTCTTGCAGTAAGGAAAAGAACATGGAGAGCACAAACCATAGCTTTCTTCCTACCCTTCAAGGGATAACAATGCAGGAGTGCATGTCCATGGAGACCTAATAAGAGTCCCGGACATCAGGGACGGTGTTGCCATGGAGCTTTAGGCTTGCGAAAACAATCTAGGCCCAAAGTGAGCCTGCAAATTTTCTGCCAAGATTTTATTCATTAGCCGCAGACTGGCACCAAAGCATGCACAGTCCTATTAGGCCCTAGCCGGCCTGAGAGAAGCAATGAGTCACAGTGGGAGGGCCCGGCAGGAACGTCGGTATCACTGCTGAAACTGGCACCGGTGCCGGCGTCGACTCAACTTCTTCCCCAGTGACTGAGGACGAGCTAAGCAAGGTCCTGCCCTACAAGGACCTCGCGTCGCTGCTTCTTGGCACACATCATTTTCTATCATGGAAAGACATATTCTTGTCATGGACAAGGGAGCACGCCTTTGAGGACTACTACGTCACCCGATGGTCTAATGGAATGGAAGTGCGAGTGTTTTTGACAGAATTCAGTGGCTTGGTCCATTTGCTCCTTGAGGATCAGAAATATGCCATTCAAAACTTCTGCTTCTGAGGTGAAGGGGAGGAATCTGGGAACACTCACAATGGTGAGATTTGAACCTACGATACGTTTTAGCACCTGACCATTAGGAAGGAGGAGCAGGGAATGGCCTTGGTCATTGTAATTTGGGGAAAGATCTGCAACCTTCGTCCAAAGCCAGGTGTCCCCATCACTGAGAACTAGGATGCCGCCATGGAGCTAGGATGTGCATCCTCTGCCTTGATGCATCCTGCACCATCATTGACTGGCTGGACTTGGTTCTTCGACATATTGGAGAGGCATACAAAGATTCATTTTATAGTGTCTCCTTTGACTCCTGAAAGTTGTCAACACTGAAAGCACTGAACTAGCTGAGGTGTTTGAGGAGCTAGGCAACTATTACAATATTCTCAGAGGCAAGGTACACAAGGAAGAGGACACAACAGCGAATGCATTTGTGTACCAGGGAGGAAGTACCTCCCTTTTCTCACATCACCATTTGTACGGAGGTGGCGGGGGAGGACGGGAAGCTGGAGGAGGTAGAGACGGCCAAAGTGGAAGAGGGTGAGGCCGTGGTCAGGGAGTGGGAACCAGACCTGGAACTTTTGTGGAAAGCTGGGAAACTCTTGGAGATCATGGTCCGCTCTTCACCACATCATTACTCCCAAAACACAACAGACACGTACAGAAGCAGGCTAGCCAACGACAACGCTCTCTCATTCCGGCCGGCATCTGCACTCTCTCGCATGGACGACTCAGGCAATGGCAGGGTCTTGTGTGCCGGCACCCTTTGGGGCGGCAAAATCTGGTCCACCACAGCTACAACCATCCATGCGTCCATCAGTGCCGACTCCATATCCACCACTGTACCAGGGGGCCTGTTTTCATGCTCCCAATCATCAGTGTACCTACATTATTCCAGCGTGCACCATCCGTGTCCACAAACAGAGGGTGTACACCAAAATGATCAAACCACAGCAGCAATCAGCACTGCTAACAAGGAGCTGCACCCACCTGAGCCGAATGCCATCCCACAGCCACCAAGTCAGAGGTTGGAGACACACACACATTGCCACGTCAAATGCATTGCCTATGTATGAATGACTGTTTGACACCGCCACATCGCATCACATGTTGCCGCAATGTCAACTGTTTGTCACACACTATGCCATACATGACGTCTTGAGTCTTGTATGTGCCACAGCTGAATGTCAGTCTGTTATCTAAGGGGCTATTGGACCAACTGGCCAATGTGACCACACTTACACAGAGACAGGGTTGCATACTCCTTGATGCGTCTGGTACTTTGCTAGCTGATGGGGCACTAAACACTGACATCCTGTACAAGCTGACCCTTTTCACCTTTCCCCACTCACAATTGAACCGTCCCCAAGTGCAGATGGTTACAAGAACTGATACAACATGCACAGAGCCCATTCACTGCTACCTTACACACATCAATGTAAAGACAGTTTCCTATTTACTGAAACACACCCAAGCACACAGTCTGCTCCCTAGTAACTATCCACATGCCCTCAAAGCCAACACATGTCTGGTGTTTCATGAAGGGAAGGAACACAGGCAAAACTTTCCCCCAGATAAGACACTGGCACTGGCACATGTGGATCTAAGAGGACCAATGCCAGTGCTATCAATGCATTATGCGTCACTGTATGTCTTGACCCTTGCTAATGATTAAAAATGTTTATTCTGGGCCAATCTGCTAAGAATATAAGCAGATGCCCAGCATGCAATTGATGAATAGATTACATTGGCTGAGAGATAGATTGTTTTCTCACAATTCAAATCTATAACAGAAAGAGGAGGAGAGTTCTTTGGTACACTGACGGCATAGCTCAATGTGAGAGGAGTCAAACATTGGTCCATACCTCCCTAAAATCCACAGCAAAACTAAATCGCGGAACAGTGGCACAGAACTCTTGGTGATGCATTGTGTGTACTGTTGACTGAGTCCGGCATATCCTTTGGATTTTGGGAAGAGGCTGTGATGTATACTACCTGGGTCTAGGTCGCGTCCCAAAGGTCCGTTGCCAAAGTCAGTCACACTTTCGGAACGTTGGTTGAAAGAGAACGCTGACCTGAGGCCTGCTAGGATGTAGGACACAATGCCCTATGTCTGGTTTGCACCACCAAAACAAAAGAACAAACTCAGTCTATGTTGTCGTTGGTGTATCTTTGATGCGGTCTCTCATGCCTTGAAGGCATGGCAGTTTTGGAGGCCAGCAAATTGCTGTTTTGTTGAGATTCAAGATGCCTCATTCTTGGAACACATGCCCTAAAAGGTGCTCCGTACACTACATCATGTCCCCTCTTTGTCCACACAAGAGCACTATCTAGAGTATGTATGTAAGCATGTTTTCATGCTACCTTGGCCACAAGACACAGGTTGGATAACTCAGCTAATGGGGGGGGGATGAAATCATCAATCCCCTACCAAAAGACTTGTCATCCACAGACTTGAACAGCACAGAGTCTAATGCAACTCAAGTTCCTGTTGAATGTTTTGGCCCATTGGTCAGTGTTATGTGATGGATCAGGTATGCTCTTCCCCTTATGGAGGTATGACCCCTGGATCCGTTGTAGTATGACTCAACGATGCTCTTTCTCTTGTGAGATATGACCTGTGAGTACACCATGTGGATGAGAGGTTGACTTGGCCATTTTGTTGATTTGGCCAAGTGAGAGGTCATGAGTTCGATCCTGGCCCCATGCACATCTTGGTTGTTATGGAGCTTCCAAGAAATAAAGTCTGTAGCTTCTTGGAAGCTACATGGTTGGTTGTCACCTAGACACTAGGATGCTTATGTGTCAAGCCCACAGCACAAGACTATTGGTGATGTGGCTGGGTCAGGCCACTTCATAGGCATGTACTTTTGAGTTCTAGGACTGGACAGGCAGGTGTAAAAAGGACTTGTCTTACATGCTGATTAATCAATCCTTGCTTGATGCTCCCTTACGTATTGACGACTTGAGCTTTTCTTGAGATGTAATGCTAAGGCGTTAGTACTCTTGAAGTTGAATTTTATGCCTGATTGAATTTGGAGTGCATGACACATGTCAACAAAGGAAGAAGGTGTAAAAACCTTTGTGAGCTTTTTCGGTTTTTTGGCTTCTCTGCCAGAGGTGGTTAGCTCAGTAGCTAAGAAAGGGTTATGGGCCCACATCTCAGGTTATAGAAGTTTCACGTGCACAACCGTTAAAGTCACAAGTAGTGAGCACCTTTGCTTTCATCCAACCTTCCTCTTTGCAGGTCAATCATCAGCCATAGGAGAATGCAACACATGTGCACCTTTTCGCCTTGGGAGCTGACATCAGCCTACATCAGCCAGGGCAAGAAGTTGCCTCTGCTCACCGGAAGCCTACCGCAATCTCAAACAAAGATGCATCGGCATCAACAACAGGTGCCTCAGTTCTAGCACTTGTAGTAGGGATAGCAGGGACATGGGAACCAGGGAGCCATTCTCCCATTCTCAAGTTTGATGGAGAGGGGTTTGTGGTCTGGAAGTGGCACTTTGAGATCATCATGGATGATAGAGACTTGATAGGATGTTTTGATGGAACTATCCTAGCACCAAAGGAGGAGGGTGCTGGCCTTGTAGCATGGGTCAAGCACAACAAAAAGGCTCTCGCCGTTCTTGTGTCCTCCATAAAACCCTCAGCATAGGCAGTCGCGGCATACGCAAAACTAGATAAGGTGTTTCAGT
>SZWC01009525.1:34517-46641 GCA_023375785.1 Penium margaritaceum
TTTGATGGAGAGGGGTTTGTGGTCTGGAAGTGGCACTTTGAGATCATCATGGATGATAGAGACTTGATAGGATGTTTTGATGGAACTATCCTAGCACCAAAGGAGGAGGGTGCTGGCCTTGTAGCATGGGTCAAGCACAACAAAAAGGCTCTCGCCGTTCTTGTGTCCTCCATAAAACCCTCAGCATAGGCAGTCGCGGCATACGCAAAACTAGATAAGGTGTTTCAGTCCTCCTCACTTGCCAACCGTCTCTTCATTCTACAGAAACTCATCAGTATGAAGCTTGGTGAAGGGGAGGATGTCTCCGCTTTTATGCAGAAGTTTGAGATGCTCTTGCAACAAGCCACCGGCAAAGGGTAGGACCTGAAATCCGATATGTAGGCCATGATTATTCTGATGACGCTGCCAGAGAGCTAGGTTCCATGACCATAGTGATTGGAGGGTGGACTGAAGAGCAAGTATCCTACACCACCGTCTCAAAGTATGCGTGGAATGAAGCCATGCATCCCAGCAGTAGTGAAGCAAACATGGCTGACTTTGCCTCACAGAGCAGCGGCACCTTTTGTAATACCTCCTCCTCTGGATACAAGGGAAACAACAGCACTGGCAACAGTGGAAGGAGTCCAAAGCGCCAAGGAAACTGCCATAACTGTGGTAAGGCTGGACATTGGGCTCAGAAGTGCCGGGCACCCAAGAAGGAGGGAGGAGACAATGATGAATAGAGACGAGGAAATGGTGGGAAGGATCCCACAAACTTGATGGTTGAGTGTGCCTCCAACAAAGGGAGGGCAATACTCAGGCCAGGATCTTACGACCTTCACTCGGGCACAAATGAGCACACCACTTGTGAGAAGAGAGAATTCATCTCTCTTGCTCCATGCAACAAGAAATTCAGAGTTGCCAACGGCAAGGTTGAGGCAGCACAGGGGATTGCTGATAAGCTGGTCACCTTGGGTGTCAACGGTGCGGACTCCAACCTCGAGCTAGACGGGGTAGTCTACTTGCCCTCCTTCACAGCCTACCCTCTCTCCGTCTCTAAGATAACTGACCATGGCATGAAAGTTTTCTTAATAGAGAAGGAAACAGTAGTAGTCTCTACCAAGGACATTAACATCTTCTAGTTTGCCAAGAAGGTTGTTGCATAGGTTCCTCGCATTGATGGAATCTACCTCTTTTAGACCAAAATTAAAACATCAATGGCTGAATCTTTGGTAAAAATTGATGATGAGGAGAGCAATGACGCTGATTTTCATGACGAGGGACATGTTGGAGCAGCGGAAGTAGTGGTAGCGGTAAATTTGGCAACAAAACCATAAGCAAATGCAGCCACCGGGGCTGTTCATTCTAGCCAGTGTACATCCTCCAAGAACTTGTGGCACAGATGCTTTGGGCACGTGGCTCATTGCACATTGGTTCTCAAGGGAAAGCAGGAGCTAGTGCTTCAAATGGAGCTAGGTGATGAGGCAGAGGAAGCCAGGATCTTGTGCGAGCCATGCCTTCTAGACAAGGCAAAGAAGAAATCCTTCAAGCGCATTGGTACGCGTGCTCTTGCATCCATTGACCGCATCCACTCTGACATGTGTTGTCCTTTTTGGATACGGTCCAATGGAGGCAGCAGATATTTCCTTACATACATGGATGACAACAGCCGTAAGGTCTGGATGTACTTTCTAAGAGAAGGTGAGGTGAAGGAGAATCTACAAGTCTTTGTCACTATGGTTGAGTGAAAGATTGGAAAGAAAGTGAAGGCATTTAGGAAGAACAATGGAGGAGAGTAAAAATTATGCAAGGAGTGGCTCAAGACACAAGGAATTGAACACCAAAAAGTTACTCCCTACTCACCTCAAAGAAACAGTGTAACAAAGAGGATGAACAAGACCCTCATGGGTATGACAAGGTGCATGCCCTTTGACGCCAAGCTGCCTCCTAGTATCTGGGCTGAAGCAACAAGCACGGCTACCTATCTTGTGAACCTCACACCTGCAGCAGCTCTACAAAGGAGAGGCAAGAAGAAGCAGACACAACGGCTAGCACTATTTGGTTGCACCGGCTTTGCCAATGTCCAAGCGGGTGAGGACCCTGGAAAGCTTGATGCAAGAGCATGAAGGTGTGTTTTCAGTAGCTATGACACCACGCACAGAGCTTATAGACTGTGGGACCAAGGAGCTCAGAAGGTTATCCACACCTAAGACGTGGATACTCACAAAAAAATTGTGAGTGTGGGACAGCTTCTCGAACCTGAGAACACTCTAGAACAAGGAGAGTGGCTCATACTTCTCAAGGAGGGAGATGAAGCACTAGCACAATGTCATGGGCAGAGTACTACATTAGGGAGAGAAGTTGATGAAGATGACTTGAAGGAATCAGACTCCGAGTCCGACGTATCTGATCCTCCAGACCATGAGGAGGATGCCTTTCCCACCATCAACGACAAAACAGACCTCCAGCCTCTACATCAATACCAACATTGGTGTGCACATTGGTGAAGGCGCTCTGTGGGCTAAAACAGGCGCCAAGAGTTTGGTGCCAGGAGATGGATAAATTCATGGCCAAGGAGTCCTTCATGCACTACAACAATGACCCTAGCATGAATGTGCATGAGAGAGACAAAGGGACGATGTTGGTTTCCTTGTACGTCGATGACCTGATTCTGTGCTCTTCTTCAATGCAGCTGCTAGACAATCTGAAGGGGCAGCTAAGTAGCATATTCGAGATGAAGGACATGGGTCCTCCTGACTTCTATCTTGGAGTTTAAATCAAGCGTGACAGAGCAGAAGGTACCATGAGCCTGAATCAGACAAAACAAATTGACTCCATCCTTTAATGATACGACATGGCAGATTGTAAGTTTGCGAGCACACCCATGAGCTCAAAGTGCAAGCTCTCCTCCTCCATGTCCCCATCCAACAAAGCGGAGAAAACTGACATGCTGGGCATCCCATCTCATTCTGTAGTGGTTAGTCTGATGTATGCCATGGTCGCCACCTGACCAGATATAGCCCATGTTGTTGGGCAGGTGAGCCACTTTGTGGCCAATCCTGGTCCACTTCACTGGCAAGCTATGAAGCGCATAATGTGCTACCTTCAGGGAACCCGGCACGTGGGTCTCCAGTTTGGAGGCATCACTGGATCCGTGTCACTCCGTCTTATGTGCTACACTGATGCTGATTGGGGAAGGAACATCAACGACAGAAAATCAACCTCCAGCTTTGTGTGCATGCAGAACGGAGGTGTAGTCAGTTGGGCGAGTCGCACACAGGAATGTGTGTCTCTGTCAACAGTTGAAGCTGAGTGAATTTTCTTGGCTGAGGTGTGTAAAGGGATGCAATGGCTGTGAAGCTTGCTATCTGAGATGAAGGCACCATAGGCAACGACGACGGTTATTAAGATTGATAACATGAGCGGGATTGACATGTCCAAGAATCCAGTCCTGTCCAGGCACACAAAGCACATCAAGATCCGCTACCACTATGCTTGAGACTTGGTCTACAAGCAAACAGTGGAGCTTGAGTATGTCGGTACCAAGCTGAACCGGGCTGACATGCTTACAAAGCCACTGGACAAGGATCTCCACCAGGCGGGCAGGCAAGGTATTGGCATGGTCAACGCAAGTGATGAAGAATGATGATGGTCACTGACGCAAGGTGCAAGGGAGAGATTTTTTAATGCTTTTGCCCCGTGTTCAGTGTTTTAGGACGGATCAGGCATGCTCTTCTTACAATGGAGGTATGACCCGTGGATCCGTTGTACTATGACTCAACTATGCTTTATCTCTTTTGAGATATGACCTGCGAGTACACCATGTGGCTGAGAGGTTAACTTGGCTATTTTGTTGATCTGGCCAAGTGAGAGGGCATGAGTTTGATCCTGGTCCCATGCATATCTTGGTTGTTATGGAAGCTTCCAAGAAAGGAAATTTGTAGCTTATTGGAAGATTCATGGTTGATTCAGAGGTGGTTAGCTCAGTATCTAACAGTACCTTGAGGCCTCACGCCATTGTATCCTCTTGTTGAGATAGAAAGTGCAAAACCACACACTTTCTGATGGTTTCGCCTAAACCAGTGCAATGATCCCTACATGATCTTCTCATAGTTAAACACAAACAATTCTCATCACATTGTTGGTAATGCAGCAATGGGTCACAGTGAAACCAAAACACAGACCCTCACTGAAGCGACAAGGCATCCAAATGCTACTGAATGGAAAAAGACGATGGTCGCAGTACTGAACGCATTTCTAGAGCATTAAGTGTACAAATTGGTACTAAAACTAGAATGGAACTCAAGAGCCTAATCAATAAGCATAAGGATGCGCTTGTGGCCAAAGGATTTCATCAGATCCTAGGAAAAGATTTTAAAATCGTATATGTACCTGTGGGAAAGTACGGAACCAGTCGTGCCTTGCTTGCAGTGTTTGCACGTGAGGACTGGGACATTCACCAGTTGGATGTCAATAATGCTTTCTTGAAGCACTAGAAGAACTATATGTAAAACAACTAAAGGTCTTTGGCAAAAGAATATCTAAGGGGCTGGCTCTTATTGAAAGCCATGTATGGCCTAATGCAAGTGCCTCACTATTGGAACAAAGAGATTCTCTGGAAATTGGAGTGGCGGGTTCACACAGAGTCTTCATGACCCCTCAATATTTCTCCATTGGGAGGATGATCTTCCTTTTCCATTGCTGGTTTATGTGGATGATCTGCTTATCTTGTCAACCTCCTTTACGCTCACTGGACAGGCCAAAGTACTGCTCACTACCCATTATTGAATGACTGATATATGCAAGGCACAAAACATCCTAGACATGAACATCACACGGACCACAAATCACAGACTATTACCCTCCATCAAGGTTGATTCATCACTCACCTCACTGAATGTTTCTAGTACTTGGTACAGTAAATCCCACAAGAGCACACGCCCATGCACCCACGTGACAGTACAGCCCAAAGTCAGGGTGGTTATGTGCTTTGTGTGTGGAGGAATGTTGGTTTTGGCACGGCACCAAACAACGATGTGTGGCACAGAGTGTGGCTGAGGTGGAATACATGGTATTGGATGAGGTAGTATGTGAAGGATTTTAGCTTACACACCTTCTTGAGGAAATGCTTGTGCACACATCTGATGTACCAGTGCATAGTGAAAACTTAGCCGCATGTAACATTGCAATAAATGATAGCCTCTTGCATCCATGCACAAAGCACATCAGTTTCTACCATCATTTCATTTGAGAGGTAGTAGAATTTGGGACAGTGAAAGTTTGTACTATTAGTGGAAAGGTACAGCTGGAAGATGTCCTCAACAAAACTATATCATCCTCCTCCCTCCTGCTCCGGCTACAACATCTTTGTTACATGTCTGCCGCAATCCAATCCAAGGGGATGTGTAAGTGTGCATTTTCCTCCTCCTATGAGTGTGCAGGGCATGCTGGTGTAGTGAGTAGAGGTGGCGCACTGTGATGAAATGTGAGTGTCAAGCTCCTCACAAGTGGTCACCTCCATTCTTCCCGCATGGCTCATCCCCTTCATTGCCAGGGCTCAATGGCATTGACTCGTGCTTAGCCTTCAATACAAAGCCTAGTATTTTCTAGCTCGAATTGAAACAAGTTCAGGTTTTTGTCTTTTCAAACCTATTTGTGACCAGAAATGATGCATGTGAACAGGAAAATTGCCGTCACTTTTTTATTGACATAGTCAAGGATGACCCCAGGTAGCGCAAGAACTTGAATACTCCATTCTGGTATTCATGGTGTTTTGGCCCCCTCTGTGGTTTGCCGGCAAGCCTTGCTTGCCGGTCAATGGGTGGAGCTCAAGCAGCAAGCCTCCACTCATAAGAGGAGGGTGACCTCCTCATAGAGGTCTTCTTCTTGTTTTCCTCAGCCGCCATACATTTCTTGACGTAACTAATTCCACGCACCACCTTTTTTCATGCCGCAAGTTGCAATGGAGTTGTATGATGATCCTCAATTCCTGTTGGCGAGACTATTATGTGAGTTCTCTAGCAACAAGCACCGTGGGTACTTGAATGTCTATGCCCCACTGCCCTCGGTGAAGCTTTTGGCTTCCTTCACTTCCCAAACACTGAGAAATCACTCAAGTAAGACTCAAGTGAGCTACTCAACTGCTTGAATTCGTTGAGCTTGTGGAAGGCTCACCATGCATCCTTACGCTGGCTGCACTTCTTGCATATGATAGTAGAGAAATCCTCTCACGGCATGGGTTGCCACTCCTGGTGTGACCGCTGCACATCCTACTCCTTGACCATGTACTCTCCTCTACTCTCCCATTTTTGCTTCAACCTTTACCGCAGCTGAACAAACCTTAGTTGGACATATCTATAGATATTTTTATGGTTTTCCTATCGCACTGAATGGGTTCTACACTTTTCTCTCCATGATCAACTGTTTCGCAAAGATGGCACATTTCATCCCGACAACCACCATGATCAACCCAAAGAGGGCAGGAAGGTTGTTTCCAACATACTCATTCAAACACACTGAGATCCCTGAACCATCACAAGTGAGTGAGATGGAAGGTTCTCCACTAATGAATCACTGAGGCAGCTTGATCAAAACATTGATAACCTTCCATCCTCATGTTGATGAGCAGACCAAACAAACCAATCTGGTGCTCAAACACATTTTCTGAACCGTATGCAAGCCACAAGGCACTGACTTGGTTGTCAACCTATCGACTGCTAAGCTTGTATATGTATCCACAGCATTGTGAACCATTGGAGAGTGCCTCTTGCAGTAATTTATGGTTGTACTCCCTGTTACAATGCTAATGCTACAGAGTTCAAGAAAAGAACCCACTGGTGATATCAAGTGCCACAAATTGTTTAACTTATGGGACACGGCATGTTTCTTGACAAATATTAATGACCTGAGCAAAAAGAGTTGTTGTGTAGACATCAAAACATCATCCCAAAGATCATGTCCCCCTAATTTGTGCAAACATCAAGATGCGGGGGCAGGAATACACGAATAAAAAACCCATGTAGTGGGCTTGTTTTTAATCAAGAACTTGCAAAGATGTATCATCATTGAGCTTTAACTACTTTAATACAACAGGATACATTCTACCTTCCATGTTGTCTATCTTAAGATACACTAAGGTACAGGCCAAAGACATTTCCCAGAAAGGAGACACACTTGCCTCTGTCCATCCATGTGACAAGAACATGGAGGACATGATTGAAGACATCCTTGGAAAGCAAAACAAGACAAAGAAAATTGAATGCATTGGTCAGGAGCAAGGCTATAATGCAACACAAAACAATGGAAGCCTGACAAAAACCTCAGAGATGGTTGGCGGCTACTTCAGTCATGACCACCAATTTGTGTTCTTTATTTGTGCACATGCATTTGATTTTTTCAACGTTTCTCATCCAAGTGCACTTACTACTCAAGGATGTTAACTAAGTTTTCGTTAACACATGTATCCTTTTTCCCAAGCTCATAATTGTCCGACTACCTTCTATCTGCAAACTACTTTTGATTATTTCCAAGGAACCTTAATAACGTGTAAGCATCCACTTGTTCACAATGGTTCAGGGATGGATTATCTTTTGTCCTGCAAAGTTGATTGTCATAGGTTGGACATAGCTGAACTAGAATATGTACCTACATAAGAAAACCCTTCAGAAGTTATAGCCTCCTTGGGAGCAACCTGTTTAGAGGGCCTTCAGCTGTAGATGAAATCAGTGGTCATTGCTTATGTTCTTCTACAATAGGTCATCGTCAGTTTTGTCTTTTGTTGAGGTGAGTTTTGTTTCCAGTTGCGAAACCATCATTTTCAACTGCTTTCCATGATTCTTAAACTCAATGATGTTCGTTCATCTTGCTTGGATGACTGTCTAGTTGTGTTGAATATGTAAGCCTCCTGTTCACCACTGTGACTTTGTTCAGGAATGCTCTAACCCCTTGTGGAGGTGTGACCCTCAGATCCATTGTAGGGTGATTTACTTTTGCTCCGTCTCTTGTGAGTATACTATGTAGGTGAATGATTAACTTGGCCCTTTTTTTTTTCATTTGACCAAGTTAGAGGTCATGAGATCGATCCGGGCCCCATTCAAATCTACTTTGAGCAGGAAACTTCCAAGAAAGGAAGTCTATAGCTTCTTGGAAGCTACACTGTTGGCCTGCAACTTTGGCACAATGATACTTATGTGTCAAGCCCACAACATAAGACTGTTGGTGTCGGTTAAACCATTCTTTAGGACTATGCTTCTGATTTTGAGGGCAGAAGAGAAATCTGTAGAAAGAAAAGTCTTGTATGCTGACCAGTCAATCCTTGCTTTATTCTCTATTGCGTGTTTACATCTTGAGCTCTTCTTGAGATACAATGCTAAGTTGTTAGTACTCTTTTTTGTTTTACGGCTTCTCTGCCAATTTTTTTCTGGTCAGTAGCAAAAAAAGGGCTATGGGCCCACAGCTCTGGTTAGAGAATTTTCACCCATGCAATTGCTCATTCACAAGCGATGAGACCGCCTTTGATCTCAACCAACTATTCTGTTTGTAGGGCGACATCAATAGGAGGTGATTACAAAAAATCTGTACCTTTGATTCTTCAGGGCTGAAATCAGCCTACATCAGCCTACATCTCCATGCAACGGCCAACATAAATTGGGCAAGCATTTGGCCCTCTTGACCAACTGCCTCTTGATCAACGGCCTCGAACACAGGTGCATTGGCGTTAACAATAGTTGGAGCACCAGTAGCAGTTGTACTTGTAGAGATGGCTGGGACAGGGGAACCAAGAAACCATTCTCCCATCTTCAAGTTTGATGGAGAGGGGTTTTTATGCGGAAGGGGCAGTTTGAAATGATCATTGATAGTAGAGGCCTGCTAGGATACTCCAATGTAACCATCCCAGCACCAACCAAGGATGGTGACTACCTTGTGGCATGATTCAAGCTCATCGGGAAGGCTCTGGCTGCTCTTGTGTCCTCCATGTAACCATCAGTCCGCATCAATGGTTGCAGAGTGGTAGCCGTAGCATACACCAAAGTAGGCAAGGTCTTCCAGTCCTCATCTCTTGCCAACCGTCTCTTATTTCTAGTGAATCCCATTGGCATGAGGCAAGGTGAAGGGTAGGATATGTTTGCCTTCACACAAAAGCTTTAGACACTCTTACAACAAGCCACCAGCATAGAATGAGACCGTAAATCAGATATGAAGGCCATGATACTACTAATGATGCTGCCAGAGAGATTGGTTCCAATGATCACAGTGATTGGAGGGTGGATTGAAGAGCAAGCCTAGTACACAAATGTCTTGGAGTACATGCAAAATGAAGTCATGTGTCACAGTCAAGCAGCAGATGTAGGGGTCCAAAGCACAAAGAAAACTTTCACGAACACTGAAATGTTGGAAACTGGGCCCGGGAGTGCAGGGCATCCAAGAAAGAGGGAGGAGATGGGGATGAACAGAGAGGGGGCAATGGTGGGAAGGATCTCACCAGCTTGCCGAGTGTGCCTCCAGCAAAGGGAGGATGATACTCATGCCAGGAGCTTACGGCCTTTGCTAGGCACCAAATAGCACACCAATCATGAGAGGAAAGATTAAATTTGTCTTGCTCCATACCACAAGAACTTCTGAGCCGCCAATGACAAGGTTGATGCAAGTGAGGGGATTGGTTACAAGCTGGTCACAAAGGGTGTCTACAGTGTAGATTTTGACCTCAAGCTAGAGGAGGTAGTCTAATTTCCCTCCTCCACAGCCAACCTGCTCTCTGTCTCTAAGATCACTAACCTTGGTATGACAGTGGTATTCACAGAAAAGGAAACAGTGATTGTCCTACCAAGGGCATCAACATCTCATTGAATGAAGTTTGTTGCACAAGTAACTTGTGTTGATGGACCACTCGTCCTGCAGACCAAGGTGACAGAATTGAAGGCCAATATTTGGAAAGAAGTGGTGGTGAGGAGAGCAGCGACAGAGATTCTGATGAAGAAGGATATGTTGGGGTAGTGGAAGTAGTGTGAGTAGAAGAATCTGTAGCAGAACCGTAATCAAGAGCAGCCACTTGGGCTGTTTATTCTAGTCAGCACACTTGCTCCAAGAACCTATGGCACATGCGTTTTGGACACTTAGCTCATCGTACATTGATACTCGTCGGAAAGTACGAGCTAGTGCATGGAATGGAGCTTGATGATGAGGCAAAGGAAGCAGCTGGGAAATTGGTGAGCCGTGCCTTCAGGGCAAGGCCAAGAAGAAACCATTCAAGCGTAATGTTTTGCATACTCCTGTACCCCTCAACCTCATCCACTTGGATGTATGCAGTCCCTTATGCATGCCATGCAATGGAGGCAGAATATGTTTCCTCACCTACATCGTTGACCAAAGCCGCAAGGTCTGAATCTATTTTCTCAAAAACAGAAGTGAGGTGAAGTAAAATCTGCAAGCCTCTGTCGCTATGGTTGAGCTACAAAGTGGTTAGAAGGTGAAGGCATTGAGGACAGACAAGGTGCATGATCTTTGACGCCAAAATTCCTCCTTGGTTCTAGGCTGAATCAGCACGTATTGCTACTTACTTGTT
The DNA here is from genome assembly GCA_023375785.1 of Penium margaritaceum. Classification (NCBI taxonomy): domain Eukaryota; kingdom Viridiplantae; phylum Streptophyta; class Zygnematophyceae; order Desmidiales; family Peniaceae; genus Penium; species Penium margaritaceum. The sequence continues at coordinate 45,058 of SZWC01009525.1, forward strand.
GCTCTGCAAAGGAGAGGCAAGAAGAAGCAGACACAGTAGCTGAAGATGTCACAGGAAGCATGGTCACGCAAGAAGCTGGATGACTCTTACCTCAAGGTGTTTTTTTGCACTAGCTTTGCCAAGGTCCAGGTTCATGATGGTACTCAAAAGCTAGACACAAGAGCGTGAAAGTGTATCTTCATCATCTATGACACCGCCCACAGAGCTCATAGACAGTGTGACCCATCTGCTACAAAGACGCGGATTCCACAAATGGTCTGTGGGTATGGGAGAACTTCCAAAACTTGAGAAGACCCCCAAACATAGAGACTGGCTCAAACTCCTTGAGGAGGAAGAGGAAGCTGAAGCACATTGGCACGTGCATGGGTTAGGTGGTGCGTCAGGGAGAGGATCTAAAAAAGATGCTTGGAGGAATCAGACTCCGAGTCTAATGTAGTTGAACCTCCTGACCATGAGGATGATGCCTTTATCATCATCAACAATGAAGGAGACCTGCAACCTCCACAACAACAGAAACAACCAACAGGTCCAAGGAGCAGTTCATGTCTCAAAGTACCTAGGCACCATTACGTCGCAACTAGGGGTGAATAGATGGATGAATGGTTGACTGGGCCATTGTTGTTTACTTGGCCAAGTGAGAGTTCATGAGCTCTATTCTGGCCCCATGCACATATTGGTTACAAAGGAAGCTCCTAATAAAGGATTTCCATGGCTTCTTGGAAGCTATAGAGTTGGACTGCTACCTTGGCTCTAGGATGCTTATGTATCAAGCCCAGAGCGAAAGCATTTTGATGACGTGACTAGGTCAATCCATTGCGCAGGACTGTGCTGTTGAGTTCTCAAAATGGACAAAAATCCATAAAAATGCTTGTCTCGCATGCTGATCATTCAACCCTTGCTTGATACTCTCTTGCGTATTGACAACTTGAGCTTTTCGTGAGATGTAATGCTACATCATTTATACTCTTGAAGGTGAACTTTATGCTTAATGAAGTTTGGGGTGTGTAATACATACCTGTAAATGAATAAGGTGTAAAACCCCATTATGAGCTTTTGGTTATAGGGCCTCTTTGCCAAATGTTCTTTGTTCAATTGCTAATAGAGTGGAATGATGAAGCATCAGTCATTTTCAACGCAATTCCTTGCTTCAGATCTTTCTCATAACTATATGCCCATACTTCACTAATACTGTGCATACTTACAGGGTCATTACCTTTGACAAAAGGAAAGAATTAACCACATTATCTTGATTCTCTTGGTGTCCCAAGTAGAATATTTCATTCCAGTGAAGGCCCCGAAGTTTCAGGGCCGTGCCTGTCCTCTTTCTGTACATTCGACCACTCGTTGGTGTCCACATTTATACAGATATCCAATGGGGGTATAGTTGGAGTGGAAATCTTTCTTTCTAGAAATTGAGACTGTGGCTTCCACCTTTCACGCATACATGACCACCAGCAGTTATCGTACAGCTATGGTGACTTGCCGAAACCCAGGCAGGACCTCTCAGCGTATTGGCCTCTGGTCATTTCCTTTATGTTTGACATACTTCCCCTACATGCATTCTTTTAATCCATGTGTGTGTGT
>SZWC01009525.1:52830-69460 GCA_023375785.1 Penium margaritaceum
GAGGGAGAGAGAGAGAGAGAGAGAGAGAGAGAGAGAGAGAGAGAGAGTATGCAAAAAGCAAGAGAGTAGATTCAAATCTCTAAGCCATCATCATCGACAGTGACAGCTACGACTGTAGCCTGCCTTAGCGCCAGAGCTGCTGCATCTTCCTTCAGCCTCTTCCACCGAGAGTTGTTTTGAATGCGCATGTGTTTCCACATGTTCCCGGTGCTCCTGCCAGACTTTCCGCAGGAGTAGTTGGCAGGGCACAGTGTGCAGTACGCCCGAGGGTCACCGGCTCCACCGGGGCCATCCTTCTTGGTGAATACTGTCCAGATGAGGCTATCGGGCTTGGCAGACCGCTTGTCTCCTACGGCCTCTTTGTCACCACTGTGCTCGTCCTCCTCACCAAGCGGGGTTAAGCCGACGGTGGTGTCAACTGCAGGACTATCGTCCTCCATGGCTACTGGCGGACTTAGCCGCTTGGATGATAAAACTTCTGAGCATCCGAGTGTAACACAACTCAACTGGCACCTGCAAGTGGTCTTGCCCCCTCGGCCCTGCCAAGGCAAGGTTTTCAGCTTCGGCCGAAACCCTTCCCTCGCAACATAGCCCATGCAGAAAGATGGTATGTTACCATCGACATGACCATCCCCGATGAAGGGATGGGTCATGGACCGGTTGAGAGTGGATTCCACGAGTCCATTGCCGTTTACTTGATGTTTGAAGAAAACATGATTCTCCAGATGACATATGCCGGAGAGAAATTTCTTTGCTGTTACGCACCATTTATTTGACTACAATGTGTACACGTCTCAAACTACTCGCAAACCCTAAACATATCATCCGGTAAAGTGCATCTATCCAGATTTTGGGAAACTTAAGTTAAACCGTCGGGGCTGAAAAGCTTAAACGCGGCACACCTGCGACACGTCCACCACACGCCTTCGTCATGAGGACTCCTAGTGTCGGTCATTCTGGATCGAGGTTGATGTGGCATGTGCATTCATTGCAATAATCATGCATCGCGAAGATTCTACATGGATTGAACAGTAGGCATTCATCCCTATCCTGTCAGCCACGAGAAACATTTTAAACCCTTTTGACAAACCACAATTTGTTAACTTTCACACAACAAACAGTAAAGGAATTGTCATCCTCGTCCCATCATTGGAAGAACAAGGGGGCCACTGACAAGGCAGGTCAGATTCAGGGAGCCAATGCATGCAAAAGCTGCATCAATGACAGCGTGTGAAGCGGCTATGCCACATCATACTCTCACGCATGCTGTCATGCGAGATATACTCCGACTTAAAAAAATCAAGTGTGTGATTAGGTGAATAGAAGGGACCAAACCACCCCTGAAGGAAACATCAAAGTGTAATGCATGAACTTGTTCACCTGTTTTACTTTCCTCCTTGATGGGCATGAACTGAATCCGCGGATACACAGATACACGCCAGATTTCATGGACCCGGTGCAGATCCGTGGTTCCATCCAGGAACAATATGCTCAGATCCGGATGGAATCCGACTATCCGCCAGGAAAAATTCGGTTCACAAGGGTTCCATGTATCTCTGGGGAGGAACCCCCCCCCCCCCCCCCTCCTCCCCCCTTGGAACCGCAGATACACGGATCGGGTCCAATGCTGGAACCGGACCCTTGGTTTGATCCGTGATCCGAGATCCGCGGGCAAGAACCGCGGATTGCCTGATCCTGTGTGCACCCTTAATGATCTATGGTAGAGATCAAGTAAGAACTATTGGATACATGGATGACTACAGCTGATGGGGTCAAGTGTTATCGCCCCAAAGGGTGCCATTGCTTGTGGTCCAACCATAGCCTATGTCGTCCATGATGGTGCAGGTGCTGAGAACGAGGGCTTGTGGTCCAACCATAGCCTATGTCGTCCAAGAATGGCATTGGTGGCCGGTCCAGCGCTGGACGTATCTGCTACGCAGTAAGAGTCATGATGTTTCGGAGAGCCAGGCATGCCCTCATGTAGTAACCCGGCTGCCCAGAGCATTTACAAGTGTGGTGTCCTGCTCCCTGGCCATGATCCAGTTGCCCTGTCACCATGCCTGCCTCTGCCTCCTCCACCTCCCCTTCTTTCCTTGCCTCCTCCACCCATACAATGATGCGAGGGATGAAAGGTGCATTTTCCCTGGTGCACAAACGCACTTGCTACTATGCCCTCATCTTCACGTGTCTTGCCTCGTAGGATATCTTTGTAGCTTTGGAGTTCCTTGAGTACCTCTGCTAGGTCAGTGTTTGTAGGGGTAGTTTGGATTTCACCACATGGGCCTCTGACTACACAAATTGTATGGTCAACACAGGGATCGATCTGAGGGCTGTGCCAGTTGAACCGCGTTCTTGACGCCAACTCCCACAGGCCGTCGATTTTGGCTGTGTCAACCACACAATCTTGTGGTCCCCGCAGTGTGGTAAAATCCAACTACCCCTTAATGTTACCCTACTGCCTGGTGAATCTGATTTGAAGTCTTTTTTCCTTAGTCAAATCTTGCCAAATTAGTTTTTTGGACGAATTTAATCAGGCACCAAAACAACTTCAAGACCTGAAGATCAAATTCATGGTGTCACTTGTAGATTTTCATGTTCGGGGTCACTTGCTTGAATGTCTTGCATTACCAAGGATCGTTACATACATACCCTTTGGCTGACGTAGCTCCTGCTACGTCAGCCAAAGCGCAGCACCCCAAACCAGCCGCTCAGTCCGCGGCGCGCACCACGTCGCTCGCCGAGGCGCCTTCACACATCAGAACCCATCAAAATGCCATTTCGGGGGCGCAGATGTCCCTATGCGTAGTGGCGGCGCCCCTCGCGCCTTTGGGGTCTGTTTTGATGAGTTAATCATCGAGTTTGGTGATGGGGATTGATGTGGGTCGACAGCTGTTCGCGGACCTCTAGTCGGAGTTTTGACTAAGTCCCTGAGTAAGAAACTGTACTTCTGAGTTTGGTCTCCGAGCCAGGATTTTGGCTAAGTCCGTCAGTATCAAAACTGCAGTTCTAAATCTGGCGGATCATCCACCGGACGCCTCGACAGTCCTTCCAGAGCAAAATCCCCAGATGGCATTTTGTTACTCGTTCCGGTCAATTATTCACTGGCAGTCGAACTACGGCCAACTCCCAAAGCCGCCACACACACCCCAACTTTGGAAGCCCATATCTCCCTCGTTGCTAGTCAGACTCCGGTGAAACAACTTTCATCGGATTCAGCGACTCGTTGGCTTTCAAGGCCAATCCTCTATTTTTGGATCCGAGCAATCCTCAAGTCGCCAGATCCAACAACGAGGAATTTCCTCCCTCTGGCGGCACGGCGGTGCCTCCTGTCGCCGCACTTGGGCATGCAGAGGGGCAATCTTCAACATTAACTTTATTGGAAGGCAAAGAATTGGATTATTTCTTTGGTCACCATAAGAGCTGGTTCAATGAGAGGGATGTTCGCAGATTTGTCGAAAGCAGGAGTCTGGGAGATAAAGTTTGGGTGTTAAATTTGAGGGAAGAAGTTTTTTTAAAGCTTGATTGCAGCTACCTTGTGCACGTAGATTGTAGTGCAGGTCTCCTTGGGATCTTGTCTGGGCTCCAACTGTGATCCTGGAATATGTGGGAGGCTTGGAACAAGTTCGAGCACCATAACTTTCATCTTCCCATGCTGAATATCAACTCCTCACACCTCCTTCATGTTGAATTTCGCTTGTGAAAGACCCACTTGTCAAGCAATGGAAACTGGTTGTCTTATCTTAGGATGGTTGCAGTTTAGGTGTTATGTCTTAGAAAAGTCGCAGTCGAGAACGTAGGATGGGACTGATGACCAGAATATAATTCCTTAGCCTTTTCTCACTTGGAGGTGGAGTAGAAAAGGTAGTTCTCCACTCCAACTATTCATCCTGTGGTATTTGGGTGCTCAGTTGCGAGTTGATGCTGATCTTGCTATGAGTCGATCTTCCTTGTTTTCTTGGTGACAGCGGTCCATCCCTATTCTCTTTTTAGAGGGAGAGTCATTACTTCAGAGTGCAGTTTCGGGGAGAGAAAGCTGCTCCATTTAACTCCTCCGTCGTCGTGCGGGTCTTCCTTAGTGACAAGAACACATTTTCGGCTTATAGTTCTGCCAACAGCTGTTCTTTGTCATGTTCCTCTGCCATTTGGTCGTTTAGTGGTGGAGGTGGTTACAGTAACCAGACTTAGACTCGCGAGAGGCGAGCTGCTCCTTGCCGAAACTATTTTGTGTGGAACTGCCCGCGATTGCTTTCTGGCAACTCGCTCTTGCTCCCTCCTTGCGTCCTGATCCACATCACTGGAATTGACCGCTTCCAAAAGTTGTGGTAACACTAAGCTAGAAGTCGGTGGCTCTGCTCACAGCTTCTGGTGGCGAAGGACTCGATGCGCGGGGTGAGCCACCGTACCTTGGGGACCAGTGCGAGCTTTGGCCACGGGCACCAATTTGCTTCGCCGCGCATGCTGTTGTTTCCAGTTTTGTTTTTTTTCTTTTTATGTTGAGTTATGGTTAATCACCTTAATTTCACGCACTTTTCAATCCGTGTATCAATGGGTGTATTCCTGTACGCAGAAATTCTTCACAAAACATCCATATGAATGCACGTTAGCAGAGTCTAGATGAGCATTCCTTGTATAGAATGGAAACTATAATGGGCTCTATGTGATACATAACAGTTTCTGTGAACCATCCATGTTCACTAGTTTGTTCACTTCCCAATACACTTGTTGATGCACAGTTTCATGGGTGAGTCAATTGGTTATGTATGTTTTTGTTACACCTCTTGCATTTTCGGTGCTGTAAGAGGTGGTGAATTCAAAGCTTTTGGATCGGAACACTACGGGGTCCTGCTTTCCCACGTCGCTTCCATGAGGGAGCAAGCTTGGGTTGCGAGCCTGTGCTTGCATTTGATACTCGCCGCTTGGTGGAAAAATCCTGTCTCTGGAGCGCCACGCAGCTGCAGCTATTTGCTGACATTGTCCCCTCTATCAACGACCAAGCACGACAGCCGAGTGGTCAATAGGTTTCTGTAAAAGCTGCTGCAACAAAAATTGTTGCAATAAACGTTTCACCAAAGAACTTGCAGCTTCTGTTTTTTGTAGTTGGTACTGACTTTCGAGCTACTAGTAATGAATTTTTGCTGCATCAAGCTGCTCTTTTGTAGATCCAAAGCCATGAGCATCTAGTTGCAATGCCATCAAATTCGATGAAATTGATGCCTCAAATTTTTGAAGCTTGTGTATTTTCCAGGTTTTGCACCAGCCTGCTCGAAAAGCTGAGAATCGCAGCCTTCTTTAGTGTTGCAGTATGGATTTCAATTGCTGCTGTAGATTGTAAATGACTTTAGGAATGCAGGAGACGATGTTCACTTTTTACTTGTGGGGCTTGAGTGATGGTGACAACATGTCCTTTTCTCCTCTCCCCTTGTCAGCTACACATTGTACTTTGCATGCCTCATATACCATGAAGCATTTAAGTAGGTCACCACTGGATTTCACCGTCATGGTGAGAGGGTGAATCTTTGACTTTTGCATGTCGGAGAGCTCAATGTGGTTTCCTCAATACTGCGAGAGCACATTTGAGGTGAGTCTGCACTTGACAACGCACAGATTAATGATGTATTTTTTTGTTGTCTTGGTTAGGAATTCTGCTGGTCGCTCAAAGTCAGGCACATGCACAAGCTGCATAGTGCCATCAATGACCTTTGATGAGATCCAATGGTCGTGAATGTTGATGTGTTTTGTGTGTCCTTGGAATTCGGTGGAGTTTGTGAGGTCGATCACAGACTCGTTGTTGACCTAGATTTTTATGGGCTTTTCTTGCCCAAATCCCAAATCCGATGTCGTCAAGAAGGTTTTTGAATAGGTCACCTCTTGTGCGGCTGATGTTGCTGTGACGTACTGAGCTCTGTTGAATCTGATTATGACGAAGTTGTGCCACATGCTTGACCATGAGACTTTAGTTCCTAATAGAAGGCACACAAAGCCGGTAGTGCTCCATTGGACCTCCTTCGTGCCATTAAGTTTTACATCAATGAAGCACTTGAGCTCCTGGTCCTTTGAGGTTCCAAAGCGTAGTGCTGCATCTTTTGTGGCTCTCATGTACAAGGTCCTGGTGAAGCTCCTTACAAGCGTGCATTGTGCAGGACCACATGCACGTACCCACGTGTAAGGTTCCTCACAACATACTATAGGTCCAGTCGAGTGCAGCTTGCACCATGCATGAGTGACCCCACTCTATTACGGTAGTCGATATCACTCCTCCCCTTTTGTCCCTGATGCATCAACCTCTGCTAGGTTAAATTCATTGGTACACAACGATTAGGCATTTCAAATTGTTCAAGGACCGTGTAGTAGGTTTCTTGGCTCAGCTGAAAGATAGGAAAGTCTTGGTTGTGCTTAGTGTTCATTTTGAGGTAAAACTCCAAGGACGGCATGTAGTGGGGTCTTTGATGAAGTGTGCAGGTGGGCCAATGATGAGGATGTCATTAACGTATACAAGGGCATAGCAGTCTAGATGAACATCAGGTGCACGACGGTGAAGAAAGAGACAATTGTTGTAGGCTGATGGTTGAGGTTCTCCAGAAGTGCCTACAGCTTGGTGTACCAGAGGAGTGGACAATGCTTCAACCTGTAGAGGCTCATGACCAACTTGCACACACGTCCACTGCCGTCATCATACCCTTTCGGTTACTTCATGAACACAGTTGATTCTATCTCTCCATGTAGGAAGACGTTCTTGACTTCAAGGTGTTGCATAATATAGTCCTCAAATCCTGCCATGCCAAGCATGATGCGTGCTGTCTTGTAGCGGCTTAAAGGTGTGTAGGTTTCAGGGAAGTCCTTGTCTTCCACATGTGTGAATACTTTTGCAACAAATTAGGCTTTGAACTTCTCAATGCTCTCGTCAGCCCGAGTCTTGATGCCAAAAACCCACTTCATCCCCACAGGTCGTGTTTGCGGTGGTAGTCATGTGAGTTTCCATTCTCCATACTCCATCAGGACATTATACTATGCATCAAGTGCTGCTTTCCACTTTGATGCATGGTCACCACTCAGAGCTTCTTGTAATGTCTTTGGCTCAGGTGGGAGTTCCTACAAAGGGCGTGAAACAAGTGTAGCAATGTGTGTTGTGGAAAACTTAGCAAGGACGACCTTGACCTCCTTGAATACTAAGCAAATGGTTATGGCAAGGTTGTACTCCTCCATATCGTCTCCCTGCATTTGCATCATTCTCTGTTGTAAGAGGTGTGTGAAACATCTATTGTCCACATCGAGTTGAGGTTAAACCTTCCTTGGCGGTTGCGAACAATCTTGCATGCCCACCGTCTTGGCTTCATCATGCCGTAAATCAAGTGACCTGTCGTCGAGGGTGGTGCCTTCAAGGTGGTGAGTGCCAAAGGGCACACGAGCGCACACCACCTCACTATGCGCCTCATCCAGATTCAAAAGGGTGAGTGGATTTGTGTCCTCTTATGCTTGTGATTCTGCAAGTAACTCGTCATAGGAGTCGTAGAAAGTCTGTGGAAGACATGGGGTCATTTTTTTCTTGGCCTCCCATGCCGTGCGCATCAGATTCTAAAAAAGCATTGTGTCACGGATGATGATGGTGCGTTGTGAGTCCACCTCGATGAACTTCCATCCTTTCATGTCGGATGCTTGCCCCAAGAAGCCTTGTTGGTAAGCGTCCTCCTTCGCTATTTTGGCACATGAACAAGTGCCGTGAAACCAAATGTCCACAGCCCTTTTATGTCTCGTATGTCTCCATGCCATGCATGAAATGGTGTCATGTTAGGAAGTGTTGTGTGAGGTATGCGGTTGCACACCTAAGTTGCTTTGTTGAGTGTGAATGGCCACGAGCTCTTGCCAGATTCTGTGCGAAGAAGCTTTGAATTGAGCATCTCTTTAATCGTGTGTTTTTCACGTTTCACAACTGTATTGTGCTCTGGTGTATAAGGCACAAAAAAAACCTCTCCACAACACCTTGTCTTCTATACGGGACATAAAGTCTGTGCTACTGAACTCTCTAGTGTTGTCGGAACATAGGACTTGTAGCTTCATGTTGCTCTGCCACTTTGCCATAGCCAGCCACTTGAGAAAGTGGGTCAGAGCTTCGTCTCTTGCCTTAAGAGCATAGCACCAAGTGAATCTGGTTGCATCGTCGATGAACAGAAGAATGTATCGGAGACCCAAGTTTATCGTGGCTGCTGGTAGTGGTCTGCAGATGTCAATGTGGACTAACTTGAGCTTGTCCGAAATATCACACTTGCTTGTGGACACAAGCAAATGTTGTGGTAGTTTTGCCTTCACGCACTCTTTGCAAGGATCATAAGTCCTCTTGCCGTTATTGTCCTTGATGTCAATTCCATGATCATGCTGCTGCTTTTTCATAATCTCGACCAGCTGGTGGCTGATGCGGCCTAGTATCTTATGCCACATGCTGACACCTACACTAGGAGATTGATGTAGAGTCACGGCTTCGAATGGAGACAACTAGACTGATATTACAAGAGGGCCAAAGTGAAGTCCGGTCATACTGCATGGGAGAAGACGACCCTTGGCAAATACTTTCCCTTCACTGCTCCATAAGGTGATTTCATCGTCGTTGCTCACAATGTGAGCTCCTCTCTTCATCATCCGGCTGAGTGATAGTAGGTTGCTAGCAATTTTAGGGATGTAGAGCACATCTCCAAAATTCATCTGAGCTTCGTCGTAGCCCATCACTACCACTTTGCCTTTTCCCAAAACTAGGACTTGTTTGTTGCTAGCGACCGGCACACACCCCTTTGTGTTAGGCTTGAGGTTGTGCAGATAGGACCTGTCAAATTTGATGATTCATGTGCACCCCCTGTCGAGGTACCACACATACATGAGTAAACGAGGCCGAGAGTTGGAACACGGAAGCTGACTTGAAGATGAGACTTGAAGGTTGAGTCTCCAGCCATGTAGGTCATGTGCTAGTAAGACCAAGCATGCTGAGTAGGTTCAGCCGATCCCTCATAAACGTTGAAAACTTGTTGCATGTCAGGAGTGAGTTGGTTATCCAACATCATGTGCGCAACGTTGGTGAACTGGTTGAACTCTCCCACCGCTTGTGGTGATGACGCCTATGGTGGTGGCGAGCAATGCTCATTGCAGAACTCCCAGAAGAAATGAACCTAAGCGACCTTTTTTAACTTGTGCACCTCGTGTGGGAAAATCCGTCCATCGAACTTGTCGACCTTGATCTTGTGTAGCTTCAAGGATGTCTCTTCGGTAGGTAGTGTGATTTCTAGAAGTTGGAACAAGATTATTTGTCCTTCTAATAGTTGGGCAAGAACAGGATACTATTGCTTTGATGTAGCTGGGAACGGCTGACCTTGAGCTATTCCTGCAGCTACTATAAGCTGAGCCCCGTAGGCTTGTGGCATAGGAGCTGGTTGAGCTTGTTGGTGTGATTCTAATGGTGGCACCCCTAGCATCCCTTATGGATGTGCCAAGAACTCCTACTACACACCTCCGTTTGCAGTTAGTCCAGGCTGCATCTATTGGGAGATAACTAGTTAGAAGAAAAGTGGAGGATTTTCTTGAGATTGATGGGGAAAAGATGCTTATGATTGTTGTTGCCAGTGCATATGATGTTGCACTTGCTTCTGAAGTTGTTGTTGTTTTTGTTGTTGTTACACCATGTGTTCATGCATCTGCTGCTGTTGTTGTTGAGACTAAGCCAACTGTTGTTGAAGTTATGCATTCTATTCTACCAACGCTACATGCAACTGTTGAAACTATTGACTGTGTGACATTTGAGCTACATGTGTGAGCTGCTCTCGTTGTGTAAGGAGCTCTCAGGCTCCTAGTTGTTTCCTCAATGCCTCACGTTCATACTCCACAGCTTGACGCGCCAATGCTCCCTCTTACGCCATCCGTTGCACTTCCTCAGCCAAGCATTCCACATCAACCGTTTGCCGTTGTTCGTGATCTGTGACATGGCGTCTGTGCTCTTGAAACATGCGTAAATCATGCAGAACTGGTTGATTTTCAAGGGGAGGGGTACCTTCTCCTTGATTTTGAAATGGAGGAGGACCTCCCTATTGGTTTTCAGGTTTCATGCCACCCATTGGAACCTCTATGGCTTTGCAATGTGCACGTTGAGCTGCAAGGCGGATGTGACAACCAAACATGCTAACGCTCACTTGTACATAGACAATAGAGAGCGTTTCAACCTGCAACTATCCCCAACATGCCGTTGTTGCTGTGCTATCTAAAGGCACAACCTTGCTCTAATACCATGTTACATTTCTTCACGCCCACAACAAAGGCTAAGCAAGATTTACCGACGTAACAAGACCCTCATTTGATTGGCTAAACAAGTACATGTTTTAAAAAAGCAAAGTGCGGAAGGTTGAAAGTTTTGTGGGAATTTGATTTTATTATGAAAATCCAAAAGTACATGTGGAGTATTAGTATGAAATAACCTCACAATATCACATGTACAACAAAGTTACAACTTTGATCCTGGCCCAAGTTGGGCGCAACGTCTTACCAGCGTCCAACTCTTGACAAGAGTCTTGGGGTGTCTTGCTGGTAGACGGGACTTCAGGGAGTCAGGGTGCCTCCTAGCCAAGCTAGCAGTGGTGCTAGGCCCACTCGGTGGCGTTGATGACATAGTAAAGAATCAATTTGGTTGTGTACTAGCTTAGGCAACCTCGGTGCTGCTTGTACACTGCCATGTGTACACCTCGCAGGATTGCACCCTCCAACCTGCCTTGTTTGAGGCAGTTGTTGTGTCATCCAATGTAGGTGAGAAAACCGAGTTGGCCACTCCCCTGTCGGACCTCCTAACGTAGCTTTTTACACGCCCAAGTGTGAACACAACACTTGTGATACTTTACCAAGAGTCTTTTGGCTTTGACATTGAAGTTTTCCCAAAAGGAGTTTTCCTAGCAAGTCACAGAAAATTGTGCAACTATTTGTAGGAACCTTCGAATCAAGAAACGAATGCACCTGGTTGTAGCATGAATCTAGTGTAGTTATCGCTTCACTGCAGCAACATGTTGGTTGGACTTCCAAATACCCTTTGGTGATGGAGGGTTCCGTTTGATCAAAGTTTACAGAAAAGGTTGTTGATCTTTGACCTCTCAAGCTGTCAATTTTCTTGTAGCCAATCGTTGGCTGGCAAGGTATGCAAGCAGTGCCTAGCATTGCTAGGTGTCGATTGGGTGGATGGCCGTGATCGTTTCTTCTTCGCCCAGCTATTGATGCATATCGTGAGCAAGGATGATTTGAGGTTGGGCTCCTTTGTTTCATGGGTATCCAAGCCTTTTAGCCCTATTGCTAAGATTGATCTTTTATTCAACATTTACTTCATTTGTTTTACGCTCTTCATTGTTCTACTTGATAGAAGAATCACAGGTTAAGCACATCAATGGGTATATTGTAGAAGCATCCTGAAACTTCCCACATCTCATCTTTTTGTGATGTACTCATGGGGATGGGGCCAATATGTTTAGTTTTGATTGTGTGATCAATTATTTTTCCTTTTTTTACAATTGTAATGTGGCACTGGTTGTGAAACAAGCCTGTTGACGTTTCATGGAAAAGGGCATAATTTTTATGATTTATGGAATGGCAAAGGGCTCCTTTCGTGAAAGGTCTTGGTGTAAAAAAGTGATTTTTTGTGATTTTTCCAAGAGCATTGTTTTCACAAGTTTCCAAAAGCGTCATTCATGACATAATACACGATATACTTTGAAGTTTTTCTCAAAAATAACTGCTCACCCTTCATTTTCTTGTAGCTCATTTCTTTGTTACATAGGCAACTGTAACAGCCGTGGGCTGTTTTGCGACTAACTTTCAAAACGGAGGTAAGCCCTCAGAAAGTGTAGTCCAAGGAGGCCGAGTGACTGGCCGCCTCAGCCATTTTGGCAGAGACGCGTCACGGCGAAACGGACGGGGTCGTCATAGGGCACGGATGTAAAACATGCATCCTAAGCCTAATCATTCCACGTGGCAATGCCACGTGGAATAGGACCCTAGCAGCATCCTATGAGTGAGTGAGGAGTGACGCGGTGGAATCTCCATCGCGGCACTCCTCTTGCCTTGATTCGGACCACAGGAGTATTTTCCAGGCTAGATTCGAGCTGGACTCTAGCTCGAAGATATCTTCCGGACGCTGACTCCTCGACACGTCCGCATCGAGTCCCCGAAATGCGGTGAATACATTTAAAGACCACTGTTAACCCTAAAAATGGTCCGCACGCTTCATTCCTCCCCCTGTGCTCCGAACCGTCCCGGTTCGTCCTTGCTCAAGGAGGTTTGATCATTGCGTACTGCATTCATACAAACCATGCAACAAAAATCGTGCATATGAGCACGATTGTGAACTCTTGTCATCCGTAAGACTCTTGCGTCATGTTCACGTACAATCTACCACTCTTGTGTGGTCTTTGTGATCTTTGATCACTTGTTTACAACACCTAGTGTTGAACACGCGGTCTCCGGCTCTTGCCAAGACCATGCCATTGTGGCATTTGTCTGTTCTACACGAGTGTTGGTGATTCTTCACTGAAGATCCGTCACTCTCGTGTATTGCCGGCATAGTCGATGCCTTTTGGGACGTACATTGTCAACAATGTCTTGCCAGTTTGGAAGAGAGGATCGAAAATGAATTTTGCCCACATTCCGTGTGGTCAATGTTCAGCCAACTGTTGTGGTGACGCTTCCTCCCCCTTTTGCAAGGAGCGTCCCTGCGACCAATTAACCGGGTGTCCCTGCGAAAACCGTCCAGGTCCACACAACACTTTTTTCATGCCGTTAGGGCATAATCTCTTCCTAGGGGTTGCTATTGAGGTGGTACCTCCCCGCAACATCGTCTGTACGTGCAATCCAGGGTTTGGACATCAGTCCTCTTGGGTTGCAACCACGTGTTCATGACCACGCGTAGGTCATTCGGACCCTTTTTTGACACCTGTGGGTTGGTTGGCTGAACTCAACCAAACTCCACTAAGCCCATGCGACTTGCATGTTTGCTTGACCTTAGGTTTGGGAGGCACCAAGGGCCTAAGAAATGGGTGCTGAGCACACTTGATCTCCTTTTCAAAGATTGCGCTCATCTTTGAAGGAGGCGGCAATGGTCGTCTGGCAAGCGCAGTTCTCGCCTTTTTTCATCAGACACGACAATGCTCCGACCTAGATGATTTTTCATCATCTCCTCATTTCTGTCTGAAATGGATACCACGGGTTGCCACTCATGTCCCTTTCGAAAGCGGGTCGGCTTTCAATCAGATGATTCGAGATACACCGATCTCGCTTTCGTGAAAAAAAAAACTTCCACAAACAAAGTGTTCATCACATCATGGCCACCGAGCGGGTGAACTATGATTTCTAACCATGGTCGTGCTTATGTCCACCTGTCGGGTGACAATTCCATGGCTTTGCGAGTGAACACTTGTAGATCACATCCTGTGATCCCATAAACTGAACTGTCAGTTCAATTTTATTTGGTCTTGGAATGCAAACGGCATGCAAGACAGGGCCACACGCGGACCCGGGTAGGCAAGGTCGTACATGGACAACAATTCCTGAGACGCAGTCTCAGAGATTGTTTGCCAAGTTGCATAAAACTGTTATGCATTAGTACGACTTTGTCGAGTGCAACCGGCACTCCCACAACCACATCACTTGGTTGAGGAGCCTTACGACTAGGCGTGTTAAGAGGATACCGTCCTCAGTTTAGTTCGTCAGTGAATGTTACAATAGTGACATCCCGAAGAACCTTTACTGCGTTTGGCAGTGAATAGAAAGTGGACCTTCCCCAATGACATGGGCATTTGAAATGCTTTGTCATGACCTTCCAGGTCCATGGGGTGCGATTCAACTAGTTCGTAGTTGAAGGAGTCATCCATTTTAGGGTAGCGCCCGACAAAGAGACATTTGGATGGTCTTAGAATTTCCATTAATGATCTCTGACGGAGATCATCTTGGATTCAGAATGTAGAATCTGAACCATGTTGGTAGATCGCAGAGGCACTATTGGTGCCAATTCATGTTGTCGGCATGATCGAAATCCATCTGCATGACTTCGTTAGACCACAAGTTACACCACACACATGGTGCATCATCAGAAGTCGTGAGGTTTTGTCCAAGTCACATTTTCACATTTGGGTATGACACTCTGATCGTTTTGGTTAGTCCCGAAGTGAAAGATGACTCGTTCCGTGGCCAGTCGGACCAACGAGGTAAAAGTACCAACATGCGACTGGCATGTAGCTTTCGGCTGAGCGGTTGTCTCCACGGTCATGAGCATGAGGTGCAACTCATGGCCCATGACTGGAGCCAACTAGGTCGTAGTTGGTTCAAAGGAAGCTATGAAATGGTCATAGTACCATGAAAATCTGGCAGTCAAAATTGTCAGGATGAGATCCGCGTGGTGCGGTCCCGAAGTTTTTCTGATCGTCCCTAGCGGTTGACGTCTACTGTTTTGGGCGAATCTGAGACTGAGCGTGAGCTTTCTGGTGGCCTCACGCTATGTGAGTAGGAGTTAATAGACAGTTAGTTTGTGAAGGGAATAACGTCGTTTTGCGTTAGTTTTTTAACATGGATCACAAAACTTATAGGGCTAGTCATGAGCTTTGTAACGCACCAAATCACGTGCGATTCGGCCAAGCGTAGCTCAAGTTATGCTTGCCGAAGCGCAGGTCTCACCCACCACAGAAGCCTGACGCCGCCACTCGCCGTGGCGCCTTCATTCACGTGCGAAGCGCCTTTCCCAAGGCGCATGTCCCATTGCACATGGTGTGGGGGTCCCCTGCACTGTTTCCTCGTACCCTACCCACTTTTGGGTCGTGTTTGGTGATGGGGTTTGACGAGGTTCGAAACCTGTCCGCGGACCTGCAGTCAGAGTTTTGACTAAGTCCCCGAGTAACAAAACGTACTTCTGAGTTTCGGACGTCGAGCCAGGATTTTGGCCAAGTCCCTCAGTAACAACCTGCACTACTGGATCCGGTGGATGATCCGCCGGATCAGGTGGATCATCCACCGGACGCCTCGGCAGGCCTATCGGAGCATTTTCTCCAGATGGTATTTTTGTTACTCGGTCCGGTCGATTATCGACCGGATTTCGAGTCGCAGCCGGCTCCCAGAGCCGCTGTGCACACCCTAACTTTGGAAGGCCATATCTCCCTCGATACTTGTCCGATTCCGGCGAAACAACTTCCACCAGATTCAACGACTCGTCAAGTTTCAGGGGCAATTCTCCATTTTAGGATTTGAGCATTTTTAGAATCGCCAGATCCGCCGGAGCGGAGTTTCCACTTTCTGGCGGCTCGTCGGCGCCTCCAGGCACCGCAGTTGGGCATGCGGAGGGGCAATTTTTCAACAATCTCCCCCTTCCACCTTCCATGCCCGCTGCTCCTGCTTGCTCTCACTCATCTTCCGGTACGCCGTCCAACCCGTCATAGCTGGTCATCCCAAGTCCGGCCACGCTCATCGCGTGCCGGTCCGCGGGTTGCGCTTTGGTCAAGCAATCTACAAGCATGTTGTGCGTGCTGCAGTGCTACAGCACCACCTGTCCCTTCTCGACCATGTCCCGTGCGTAGTGATAACGCACGTCGATGTGCTTTGTCCTCCTGTACTGCGTCGGGTTGTTGGTCAGAGAGATGGAGCCGGTGTTGTCCTCTTGCACCACCGTAGGCTCCAGCTGCGGCACGCCCAGCTCCCCCAGCAAACTGCGGAGCCACACTGCCTCCTTGACCGCCTCGGCCAGCGCGATGTACTCTGCTTCCATTGTGGAGGTGGCAACGCAGTCCTGCTTCCTGCTGCACCACGAAACCGCTGCACCAGCGAGGAAGAACACGTAGCCGGATGTGGACTTCCGCTTGTCCACATCCCCAGCGCAGTCTGCGTCCATGTAGCAGACCAGACGCAAAGGATCCGTCCGCCCTTTGCCGTCGAACCTCAAGCGCGCGTGCCGCGTCGCCTGTAGGTAGCGGAGGATGCGCTTGACCGCCTGCCAATGTAGTGGCCCTGGACCGGCCACGTACCTACTCACTTGGCCCACCGCGTAGGCCAGGTCCGGTCGAGTCGCCACCATGGCGTACATGAGATTTCCCACCGCCGATTCGTACGACACCCCTGCCATATCCTCCCGCTCTTCTTTTGTTTGCGGTGCCATTGTCGCACTTAGTTCACAGGTCGTGGAGACAGGGCTGCACACTGCTTTGCAGTCCTCCATGCCGTACCGCTTCAGCACCTCGGCCACGTATTTGGCCCGCCCCAGCTCAAGCATGCGCGCCCTCCCGTTCCGCGTAATGCTCACACCAAGGTAGAACTCCAGCTCCCCCATGTCCGCCATCTGGAACCTGTTGCTCAGCTACTCTTTCAGCTGCTGTAGGCTCGACAAGTCTGAGGAGCACAAGATCAGATCTTCCACGTAGAGTGTGACAATCTGATGGAGCTTCTTGCTGCGCCGCACGTACACACTGTGATCTACCTCACAGCGCTTGAAGCCGAGTTGTGCCATGAAGCTGTCCATCTGTTGGTACCAGCATCGGGGCGATTGTTTTAGCCCGTACAAGGACTTCCGCAGCTTGCACACCTTGCCCTCCGGCGCCTCCACCCCCTCCGGCACCTCCATGTAGATTTCCTTGTCGATGATGCC
>SZWC01009526.1:36821-65594 GCA_023375785.1 Penium margaritaceum
CCCTTCCCCCTTCCCCCCCGTGTTACCATCCCCACATCCACGACTGCCACAGATCCGTTCCTCCCCACGCCCATTGCGTAACCCTCAGATGTCGCGTTTGTTTCTTCGAGTTCGCAGAAAAGTACGCGTGTGTCCTTCCCACAACACAACAGACACGCGCGCACCTTGTGCAGCTCCTCGGCGTGGTGCATGACGTAGAAGCCCACCAACCCGCCGCCGAGCGTGCCCAGCACGATGGCCGCGGTGGCCCCCGCGGACGGGGAGGGTCCGGGGAGGGACTGGGGTAGGCCCGAACCTCGAGGCCGTGACAGGCCCGCGCCCATCCCTGGGCGCAAAATCTTCTCGCCTCCGCTCAACTCGCCGACGACGGATCGACCATGAGGACGGAGGAGAGATGGCGCCGACAGCAGGGAATACGACAGCGGGAGAGCCCCACAATGAATGACACGCTGAGTGTGCCTGCAGTGAAGTGCTCCCGTAACGCAGGTGACGACGGTGCGCGCCGGGATAAAAAATACAATTTTACCGTTGTTTTCAAAGTAGCACACAAAACTGTCTGGTTCTTGTACGAGCACACAAAGATGTCCACCACACTAAGAAGCTCTCAAAAATGTCCAGTCGTTGTACAAGCACACAAATTTGTCCACCCTGCGAGGTAGCACTCAAAACTTTCCAGTGAAAAGCACACAAAAACATCCACCATGCGCAAGCGATGCCACGTGACACCAAACTCTCGCGATTATTCGGTGACCATTCTACTTCGTAATTAGTTGTGTAACAGACGTGGTCCGTTTTGCGACTAACTTCTGAACCCAAAACGTACGCCCTCGGAAAGTGAAGTCCAAGGAGGAGGAGCGAATGGTCGCCTCAGTCATTTTGGCTGAGACGAACCACGCCACAAATGGACGTAGTCGTCATAAGGCATGGACATAAAACAATAATCCTACCCTAATCGTTCCACGTGGCATTGCCACACTGGAACAGGACCCTAGCACCAAGTTAAGAGTGGAAGAGGAATGACGCGATGGATTTTCCATCGCGGCACTCCTTTCACTTAGAATCCGGCCGCGGATATTTTCCAAGCTAGAGTCGGGCCAGGCTCTAGCCTATTATAATTTTCCGAGCTTTGGATCCTTGAAACTTGAGCCTCGAGTACCCGTAGCATCAAATAATTATTTAACGACCATTTTTAACCCTAAAATGGTCCATACGCTGATGGTTTCTGCGCATCTCATTGTGCTCTGTTGTGTCCTCGCGACTTGTGTACATCGGCGTACAGATGACTGACGGCGAGACTCGACGCTGATGGAGTGTCATCCTGTGGAGCCGACGCACGCTGAGGTCTACTCGCAGTGTGCTGGAGCCTCCTCTCTCCGACGATGTGCTCAGCTCCATCGGCAGGCCTCCTCGGCGGTCGTGCTGCCGGCGGTCACAGCCACCGCAGTTGCTGTCTGCATGCGTCCAGCGCATCCCATCACGTCTGCGTCGTCATGCTCTACCTAGGGTCCTTGTTGCATGCTGCATGGCCCTGTTCGGCATCATGGACCACCGTAGGCACTGCCCGGGTTTGGGCAGCCATAACTCTTTTCTACTATTTTTCTAGCTGATTCCAACTGCACGACTGTGTTCGCAGTGTCGGTATTATGGTATGGTCCAGTTTTCAGGCTAAGCGGACGACGCCCGGGTTTTGGGCTGTCGGGCGTCTGGCAGAAAATAGGTCTAGAGCTATTTTCTGATTGGCTGGTTAGCTGAGTAACAACTTCTACACTAGTGGGGAGGAGCTAGAACTTGGAGGGGTCTACCATTGTTGCTCATTCTTCATTCCTAACCAGTTACTTTCAGTTTTCAGTTGCTTTCTGGCGCTAACTCTGGCGCGCGCGTTTCTGAGTAACAAACCCAGAGCTTCCAGACTTAGACTCTAGAGCAGCAGACTGAGGGGGCAGCTGACTTAAGCAACGAGCGTGGANTGGTTAGCTGAGTAACAACTTCTACACTAGTGGGGAGGAGCTAGAACTTGGAGGGGTCTACCATTGTTGCTCATTCTTCATTCCTAACCAGTTACTTTCAGTTTTCAGTTGCTTTCTGGCGCTAACTCTGGCGCGCGCGTTTCTGAGTAACAAACCCAGAGCTTCCAGACTTAGACTCTAGAGCAGCAGACTGAGGGGGCAGCTGACTTAAGCAACGAGCGTGGAAGCCCGTACGCTGCATGAACAACGCTGCTGCCCCAACCCGCTGCCTAGGTTTTCCAGCTTACGCTACATTCCTCCCGCTTTGCTTCAAACCGTCCCGGTTCGTCTTTGCTCAAGGAGGTTTGATCATTGCGTACTTCATGATGCAAACCATGCAACAAGAAACGCAAACAAGATCACACGTGTGAACTCTTGTCATCCGCAACACGGTTGCATCACGTTCACGAGCAATCAACTAGACACTTATGGTTTTTGTGATTATGGTCACTTGCGTACAACATCCAGTGTTGATCGCGTGATCCCTTGGCTCTTACCAAGATGGAGCACGTACAATCCTTGTACATTCGTTACAAGTGTTGGTGAGCCTTCACCGAAGACTCATCACACATGTGTATCAATGGTATGGTCGATGCCTTTGTTGTTGTGTGTGTCGTATACGGCTTACGGTGACCCCTCGGCTCATGTCCATTCACGTGCAGATCCCTGAGACTGGCGACAGTGACGGAAGACCGGTGGCCAGCGGCGATGGGCTCCCAGAAGACTCTCGTATTTTTTAGATTTGTGCTGTGGGATAGCACAGGCATGCAGCATATCAGAACATGGATATCGTCGATGCGGCCGTTCTGGTTCAAACGGCTCGTCGTTCTGACGTGTCCACAGAGAGTTATGATCAAAACTGTGTTGTTGCCCCTGTCTTGTCCTGCTAGAAAATAGCGCCCTAGTGCGCTGCATGTGTGCACATCCACTAGGGCCGTGACACTATTTAGGCTAGTCAGGCTTCAGTTGTCATTCCTCTCTGTACAATTCAATATTTGCAGCTTCTGACACTTGTGCTTGTGTCCCTAGCCAACCCCTTGCTGTTCTTACCTCCACTTGTGTGTGCTAGTGAGTCAGCTGGCCGCCTTGCACTGCCACGCCAGTGACAGTAGTACTCGGAAGTTGTCTTTCATGGTATCAGAGCGGCGAGCCAGTGCTCACACAGCTGCGTAGCCGAGGCACAGCAACCGTAGTAGCAGTGAGCAACCGCAGCCGTTGCCTGGAGTTGCAGCATCAGCAGTACCCACTCCCTCGGCGGGAGGTCCTAGGAGGACCCACCACCATTTCCACCGTTTTTGTAAGAACTCCGCGCACGTTCCGCGGCAATTCCGCGACATCAGAAGTCGCTCCGTACAACATCCGTGGCGTTTCGTAGCGACGAGGTCTCCGCAGTAGATGCGGCAACTGCGCGGCCGCAACGGAACACGCCGACAAGTGCCACGGTGGCACGCAACGTTTCGAAGTTCACCTCCTCGTGGTGACAGCGCCGCGGCAGATCCGGGGTGTTCCACGGATCAGCGATATTTCACTGTGGCAGCTCTGCGGCAGTTCCGGAACACGCCGGCGGTGATCCACGGAGTTACGCGGTCGCACGTCCGGAGCAGTTCCGCGGCTGATCCACAGTCAGAGCGTTCCACAACCATCGCGGAGCAGCCGCGATATCCGTTCCGCGGCGGTATTCCGCAGTGGTGCTCCGCAGAAGTGTTCCGCGACGGATTTTGTTCCGCAGCAGTGTTCTGCAACACCGCTCTGCGGTGGTGTTCCGCAGCAGTGTTACGTGGCGGTGTTCTGCGACGGTGTTCCGCGAGAGCGTTCCGCGACGAGTCACTGCCCTCTCCACAACACACAAGAAAAAGGGGGAAAGAATGTGGGGGAAGCAACCGGTCATCATGCCGAAGCAAACACCCGCCAGCGTCGCCATGGACGCAGCTGCAGATGGCAGCTCCGTCAGTGGCCAACGCTAGGCTCCACCATCGTCACCATAGCGGCTGCTGCAGCAGCAGAACCATCATCAGCAGTAGCAGCAGCAGCTGCCGTAGCAGCAGCAGTAGCAACAGTAGCAGCAGCAACAGCAGCAGCAGCAGCAGCGGCAGCAGCAGTAGCTGCAACAGCAACAGCAGCACCAGCAGCCGCAGCAACGCCCACCAAGCCCAATGACATTGGCGCGCTAGGTGAGCGTGCTGGCTGACCAGCAGGCCGAGAGCTGCAATGCTTTGACGAAGCAGGTCGCTGAGCTGCAAGATCTGATCAGGGACTTACTGCCTCAGCAGCAGCAGTCCTAGCAGTAGCGGCATCATCCGTCCGCTGACCCGAGCGAGGACCACCTCGCCCACGACGGTAATGCTGATAAGGTCGTGGAGAACCTCTCCGACTCTGTCGAGGAGGGCGAGAAAGAGATACTGCGAGCATGCCTCATCCGGCTGGAGGCGCGTCGCCGGGCGCGTGAGGCCAATGCCGCTCTCCAGGGCACGAGCTCAAGCGCCGACGGTGGCCCGAGTTCATCCCGCCACCCTCTGAGCTTTGAGGAGCTGGCTCTACGGGCCCGCCTGGGTAAGGGGGCTGCTTCCTCTATGCCTGGCCCCGCCGTGGCTTCAGCCGTCGCTCTGCCGATGGTTAAGTCACCCAAGTGGTTTGAGTCGTACCCGCCCGTCTTCCGGACTGGGAACGACTTCAAGTACTGGGAACCACGCTTTCGCATATGGGCTATGAGCAAGGGAGTCCTCGCCTACTACCTCACTCCATACCAGGCGTCTGACCCCGCCCAGACATAGATGGCGGTCCGCACCGCTTCCGGCCTGATGAAGGCCGCCCCAGATTTCACCAAGGACTTCAGTCGGTTCCTTGGCAATTCGTTGACTGGCTCAGGAGCTGACCCCTGCGCTGCGTGGGAATTGGCTGTCACTCTGTTTGAGGACGCCACCTTGGCTCTGACGTCCCAGCGCCTCGTCGACTTCAACTCCCTCTGCCAGACTGCTCAGGAGTCTGCAACTAACTACTGGCGCCGGGCGATCCAGCTGTACGAGGAGCTGGGAGACGATGCCCCTGTGTAGTACTCCGCCCTCCAGATCATCCTCTACAGCATCCACCCCGACTACGCGCGTGACTTCAGCAACTTCGACCAGACTCTGCTTTGCGACATGACGAGCGACGGGACCCTGCTATGCTGGGCCACCCTCCACTTCCTGGAGGTCGCCGGCATGGACGCCGCGAACCGCGCTCGCTGCAGCACCGCTTCAGCTGCAGTTGCCGCCGCATCTCCCTCCCCACCGTCTACAGCAACAACGACTCCAGTTCAGGGGAAGAAGGGTCGCAAATTGTCAAGTGGTGGTTCCAGCGACGAGACCAACAGCGGCACCAACACCAGCAGTGTCAGTCGCAGCAACAGCAACGGGAGCGGCAGCAGCGGTGGCGGCAACAGCAGCAGCGGTGGCAGCAGCAGCTCCGGCAGCAAGACGGGCCGCCGGCTCGTGTGCTTCAACTGCGGGGGTGACCATCGCTATCCCAACTGCACTCGCCTGACAGGCCGCCCATTGGAATCGGCCAAGGTCACCCGTGGGCTGTAGAAGGCGCATGAGGCGCGTATGCGCCAGACGTCCGGTGCGACCACCCGCTCGACAGCCACTACTACAACTGTCCCAGAGGAGTCCGGCGCTACAGTAGGTTCCTCCGTGGATCCTCGCGACCAGCGCTAGCCGAACGGGACAGGACGATCGTCGAGCTGCACCAGCTTCTCGCCCTACGCTCATCTTAGGGAGGTGCGAGTGAGTTGACTGAGTCGAGGGGTCCTAGTGCATGTGGACTGTCTGTGTCATTGCGTGATGATGTCTGTGGTGGTCCCCATGTCTAGACGTTTGAGCGTGACGGACCTGATGATGTTTCTTGGATGCATGTTGCTCATGTACGCTCCACTGGTCGCCTTGTCGTGTCCCCCGCTGAGCGCCCAACTACCGTGCCTTGTTCCATCGCCGAGTGCCACGTTGTCCCTTGTACGCGTGTCACCGACGCCACCTAGGTCGTTGACTCTGGTGCCACCCATCACATGACGTGTCGCCGTGACGCCTTTGTTGTCTTGCATCCTGTTGGCACTGTTCGCTCTGTTCGCACTATAGCTGGCCATGAGGTCCCTGTCCAGGGTGTTGGGGTTGTGCAGTTCACGGGGCCCGCTGGTCTCGTCTACATCTCCGACGTCCTCTTTGTCCCTGATCTGGAACTGAGTGTGCTGTATGTCCGTGATTGCACCAAGATGGGTCTGGGTGTCACGCACACAGCTGCCGATGCTCGCATTGCTTTGTGCGCGGCACCAAGGAGACCGTCCTCAGTGGGACGGTCGTCGATGATCTGTATCACATCTCATGGTCCACTGCGAGTGCCCTCCCTTGCCTCCGTCTCCCACTGCTCATGTTTTCATCACTGGTGCTCTATCCCCCGAGGACCACCGTCTCCTACATCGCTGCCTCTGTCATGTGTACCTAGGGACTATCGACAAGCTGATCCGCACTCAGCCTGCTCTCGGTCTTGATGCGGCGTCCTTCAAGGCGCCGCCCACGACCGACTGCCTGGCATGTGCTGAAGGCAAAATGCACCATTCCACCTATCATACGTCTGTCTCTTGGGCTCGTCGGCCCTTGGAGCTTGTCCACTATGACCTCATGGGTCCGCTCCCTGTCGAGTTTCAGGAGGACCGTGGTCGCAACGTCCTGATGTTGACTGATGACTTCACGCGTATGCGCTTGGTCTACAGTCTGTGTCAGAAGAGCGATGTCGCCATTTCAGTACGTGTTTGGATGGTCATGGCCGAGCATCAGTCTCCCCACCGCCTTCAGACCTTCCGCTCGGACCGCGGCAGCGAGTACCTCAGTGACATGGCCCGCTCCTTCACCGAGCTTGGTGTCTTCCACAACCTCTCCGCTCCCGCCACCCCCCAGCAAAACGGTATCTCAGAGCGCTGGAACCGCACCATGGAGGATGCGGTCCATGCCATGCGTGCCGATAGTGCCATGCCTGAGGCCTTTGCCTTCGAAAGCATGGCGTACATGACCCGGGTCTGGAACCGCATTCCCCACGGCCCTCTCCCCGGTCACCGCACGCCCTACAAATTGTGGTACGGGCGTCGCACAGATCTGTGCGTGGCCCGTGTCTGGGGCTCCTTTGCCTACGTCTGGTTCACACCGGAGCAGCAGGGGAGCAAAATCTCTCCGTGGGACCGCATCTGCGCCTTCGTTGGTGTCGTCCCGCAATCCAAGGCCTGGCGATTCTGCGACCCTGAGCGCCGCCGCATTGTAGAGTCCCGTGACGCTCTCTTCTTCGAGCATCTCACCTTCCGCGACCTCACCCGCATCCATGCTCTCCGTGCTGCTCATGTCCCTGGGTGTGCCGGACCCCGTAGTGTGGGGGAGGCTCCTGTCACGGTTGGCACAGTACCCCCGGCCGGTACGGTCACTCCGTCGCCGACATCCCAGTGGCTGTCCCCAGAGGTTGTGTCCACCGGCACCCCCAGCCCCGTCCCATCTGCGGCTCGCTCCTCTGACCCTCCGCTCTCGCCCGTGTCCGTGTCTGCGTCCGAGTTTGCCTCTATGTCTGAGGCTCTGCCTGACCTTGCGCCTGCTTCCGCGTCCACGGATCAGCCTGATCCTGTGTCCGTGTCCATGTCTGCCTCTGCACCGTCCCTGTCTTCAACCGTTGACGTGCCTACGTCTGCTGTGGGCCCATCCCCGGCTGGTGAGGCCAGCCTCGAGTGGCTCGCCTGCCGTGCAGTCCACACCAGCATGTGAGTTAGCAGCGCCCGCTTCTCTTGCCCCATCAGACACCTACACACGGACACCCGGTGGACGTCTCCGCCCTCTCCCCACGCGCAGCGCCGTCAGCAGTGACCCGGGTACGAAGGCCCTCGGCCTGAGTACTCGTGGCCTCGCTGAGGTTCATCCTAACTGTGCCACTGGTATGAAACTACTTTCTCATGAGTACGGTCTCGGTCGAGATGCCGCTGAGTCCATGGTGATGGTCGTCCCTCCCTCTGCGGCATACGCACTGGCTACACGCAGTGCACCCCTTTGGTCTCCTCATCCCACCAGCCTACCTGAGGCCTTGTCAGCCCCCGACGCTGAGCAGTGGCGCTCTGCCTGCCACGCTGAGCTCGATGAAATCCGAGAGCACGGCGTCTTTGAGCTGTGGACTTGCCGAGAACCCGCAAGGTCATCAAGGCTAAGTAAGTTCTCCGCAAGAAGCTAAAACCAGACGGCACTGTGGAGCGCTATAAAGCGCGCCTGATGGCAAAAGGCTTCTCTCAGGTCCCTGGCATGGATTACACCGAGACCTTTACCCCTGTTGGCCAGATGATGTCAGAAGAATGTAGACGCGAGGACAGCAACAGCAGAAGCAGGCAGAAGCATTAGAACATGAAAATGTACGTCAGCGGAGTGATGTAGGCGAGAGCAGTCCGAGGAGTTAGTCGCAGATGTTGATAGAGGCCGAGACACGGGGTAGCCGAGGTGGGCAAGTTGATGTGAGAGAGTACTGGCGAGATGAGTGATGGTTGACGGAGTAAAAGAGCTGAGCAAAGGAGCGAGAGTGACGGAACGAAGGGCTGAAAGGGGCTGGCGAAGACTGGAAATGCGAAGGGGGAGCAGAGCGAAGACACGGCGGCGAAGCCGCGGAACCAAAGGGGGAACAGGATGAGTAGAACTATTCTGGTTAACTCGAGGGAATGAACATCCTCGGTATAAAAGGACAGAACAGGAAAAATGAGCAAAGCAACGGCTTCTTTCCGCTAGCCGGACGCGTGTGATAGATGTCACATTATTAGAGGATAACTTGACATGTTAGGCTCAACGGTCAGTCTGACCGAGGGCTGTTAGGTCAAGGTGGTTCGGTCTCGGACCTGAACCGTTATTGAGAAAGTGGGAATAACTCTTGTCGGAGTCGATGATTTCTGACAGACCCCCTGAATCCGACAAGAGTTAGTGAAAGTACCTTTCCCAATCCCCTGGGAGCTGACCATTGCAGTGTTCAAGAAGACCCTTCCACATGGCATGCAGATCATTTGGATGAGCTGCCACCAAGTAGTGTAGATCTCTGGTCATGAAGCGTCGTAGCCAGGCACGGAGACCGTAGTCAAGACTGTCTAGTTTTCTGGTCATCTCAGCTAGGGAACAGCGCTTGCCGAGGTACTTGGGTCTTCCAAGGAGGGCATTTGTGGTTGCAAATCCACCAATGAGCTCTGGGTAGAGAAGATTGTAGATTTGTATTTGCCACTCCTGGATGTTGCTTTCTTCTTTGTAGATGACTTCGGCAGCTTGTCCTTGTCCCACTGGAGCAGGGAAAGGGGCAGGTGCTGGGGATCCTTCTTTCACTGGTTCCTCTACCTCTTCCTCTTCTTCTGGTGCTACCAGATCAATTTTGAGGTAAGGTCTGCCAGTGAGGTCTTTGGGCAGTGGTGGAGCAACAGGATTGTCCCGGCAGGAGAGAGTGATCCACCGTCGTTTCCATGCTTCTTGTTGCAGGCTGAACCAGAGTTCTGGTCCATTGCGTGCATTGGTGCGTAGGTGATGGAAGGACATATCCACAAGGTTGAAAAGATGTCCCCAGACCTGAAGGAAGGTTGCATGATAGAGATGTGGAGGATCCTGAGGCGTGCGTTGATGCTCATAGGCGCCCAGGAGAAAATCGGAGACACGGTATTCATTGATGAAGATGATGCTGGCCACGATCAGCACAGTATGTGACCAACTGTAGATGTTGCTTCCATCCTCCTCAAGAGTGGGGCAGTTGTGCCAGGGATTGGCCATGCTAGATGAAGAAGAGGGGACAGGGATAGTTGGAGCAGTAAACTGGGGCTGAGAGTTTGAAGAGTGGATGGTGGTCAAGTGGACACAGGAGTGAGTCTTTGTGTGCTGAGGAAGGTTTTGATGAGTTAAGTGGAAGAAGCGAGAGCAGTTAGTAGAGGAATGAGAGATGGTTGAATGTGCGTAGGGATGAAACCACGTGCGCTGCGAAGTTTCGGCGTGGGCGCAGGTCGTCGCGACTCGAGCGATGCGACCGGGCGGATCCTTGTGCCGAGCAGAGCGGAAGTGAATGACGGCGGAGGAATGGTGGACGAAGGAGTGGACGCAGGGGCAAGACCACGTGTGCGATTTGACATAGGGGAGTAGGATGTGGCAAGGGGAAGGCAGATGCCAACGCGCCGCGAGAAATTTGCTACCGGCGTGGGTGCAGGCTGCTGCGGAAAATGGGCAGCTAGCTCGTGCAGATCCTAGTGCCGTTCACAGACGCTGATGATTGCTGATGAAACGGAGGCTGATGGCGATGGCGGAGTGGGCGCAGGGGCGAACCGCGTGCGCTGAAGGGAGTTTTGGCGTGGGAGCAGGTCGTCGCGGAACAAGCGATGCGACCGGGCGGATCCTTGTGCCGAGGCTGAAAAACGATGCGGAAGCGGAGAAATCGATTGATGGACGAGTGGGCGCAGGGGCGGAACCACGTGCGCGATGAAGCGATGCTGATGCTAATGATTGATGAGAGGGCGGCGCGGATGATGCTGATGACGGAGGGATGGCGGTGAGGCAGGAACGGGCGGCTGATGAAGTTGAGAAAATTGAAGCGAGGAGGAGGAGGAGAACTGAAGGAAGTAGATGAGAATGATGTGAGGAGGAGGCTCGGAGGATGTTGATGATGGAGAGGTTGAAGGAAGATAGACGATGATGGGGTGAGGAAGTTGGATGATGTGAGAGGGATGACGGAGCGTGAGGTAAGTGGAGGGAGGTGCGATGAGAGGCAACGCGGCAGAGAGGTTAGAATGGCACAACCACTTCTTCTGCGTTCAGGAGAGTGACGGCTTGTTCCCCAGTTGGCTCGGAAGTGGGAGCAGGAAGACTGGTGGTGTCTGATATCCTGTTAGCTGGAAGAGGTTGGTTGTGACAGAGGGAGTCAAGTAGCGGGCATCGGCACTAGACCGCTGATGTCAGGAGAGTGACGGCTTGTTCCCCAGTTGGCTCGGAAATGGGAGCAGGAAGACTGGTGGTGTCCGACATCCTGACGGCGGTAGTTTGGCTGTTGCGGCTGACGAGGCGAGAGGGCGACGCGAGAAGGCGATTTGAGATGATAGATGCAGGGCGAACCAAGAATGGCGGCGGGAAAACAGTAGATGAGGGTGATGAGGCAAGGTACAGGAGCAGAAGATATTCGTGGAGGCGGAAGCAATGAGGAGCAGTGAATACCAAATGGCAGGGAGCTTCTTGGTAGTTGACGGCAGGCGGCGGCTCGAGAGTTGCTTTCGGCTGATGTGGGCGACACGTCACCGGTTGTTAGCCACGGGCACGGAAATGGGCGCAGGGTCTTTTTGGGACGACGAGGCGTTTCTTCAGCGCGGGGGACTCGTCAGGCAGAGCTGCTGATGTCAGCTGCTGGTGAAGCGGCGAGGCGAGGGGCGTCGGTAACGGCGGCAGGAGAGCGCGAGTGGAAGTGATGCAGAAAGGATAACGGCAGAGCGATGACGCGGTCACGGGACTCCAGGTGATGTTGCCTGAAGCTCTGATACCATGTCAGAAGAATGTAGACGCGAGGAGAGCAACAGCAGAAGCATGCAGAAGCATTAGAACATGCAAATGTACGTCAGCCGAGTGACGTAGGCGAGAGCGGTCCGAGGAGTTAGTCGCAGATGTTGATAGAGGCCGAGACGCGGGGTAGCCGAGGTGGGCAAGTTGATGTGAGAGAGTACTGGCGAGATGAGTGATGGTTGACGGAGTAAAAGAGCTGAGCAAAGGAGCGAGAGTGACGGAGCGAAGGGCTGAAAGGGGCTGGCGAAGACGGGAAATGCGAAGGGGGAGCAGAGCGAAGACACGGCGGCGAAGCCGCGGAACCAAAGGGGGAACAGGATGAGCAGAACTGTTCTGGTTAACTCGAGGGAATGAACATCCTCAGTATAAAAGGACAGAACAGGACAAATGGGTAAACCAACGGCTTCTTTCTGCTAGCCGGACGCGTGTGACAGATGTCACATTATTAGAGGATAACTTGACATGTTAGGCTCAACGGTCAGTCTGACCGAGGGCCGTTAGGTCAAGGTGGTTCGGTCTCGGACCTGAACCGTTATTGAGAAAGTGGGAATAACTCTTGTCGGAGTCGATGATTTCTGACAGATGACGACCACGCTCACGCTGCTGAGCCAGGCGGCACAGCATGACTGGGAACTCCATCTGATGGATGTCAACAACGCTTTCCTGAACGAGGACCTTGAGGAGGAGATCTACATGGTCCAGCCACCCGGCTTTGAGGATAGTACCGGTCGCATGTACCGACCGTGGAAGGCCTTGTACGGCTTGAAACAATCACCTTGTTGCTTGAATCAGGAGATCACCAACACGCTGAGACACACTGGGTACGTTCAGAGTGATGCTGACCCATCCCTATTCCTCTCACAGTCCCCAGCACCGCTTGCTGCCATCCTCCTCTACGTGGACGCTCTTCTGATCGACTCGCCCGACCTTGGAGCGGTGAACACTGCCAAGGCCGTTCTTTCCTCGGCCTACAAGATGAAAGATCTTGGTGATGCCTCTATCTTTTTGGGGATGGAGATCGTGCACGACCATGTCCGCCGCACACTCCGCGTCCATCAGGGACGCTACACAGAGACCGTGGGGGAGCCCTTTTCCGACCTCCTCACTGCCGTCCGCACGGCCTCCACGCTCATAATCCCTGAGGGGCAGGCCGCCCTGAAGATGGATGACCCAGCTGACCTGGGGGAGCCAGACGATGTGACCCTGTACCTGCGAGTCATCGGCTCACTCATGTACTTGGCCACCACGACACGGCCCGACATTGCCTTCACTGTGAACCTGCTCGCCCAATTCTCACAGGCTCCACGCCAGCGAACACTGGAGGCCGCAGTCCTATGTGTGCGCTACATCCTGTCCACCGCACACTTTGGCCTCTGCTTTCGTGAGCAGGTGTCCGTTGTGCTCGATGGGTACACAGACAGCGACTGGGAGTGGAGTCCACATGGAAAGAGCCGCACCGGCTTCATCTTTCTCATTGGAGGCACTGCAGTTTCCTGGCGAACTGGGAAGTAGGGCTACATCACAAGTAGCACTGCTGAGGCTGAGTATGTTGCTCTAGGCGCCGGTTCAGTGGAATGTGTCTGGCTAGTCCGTCTGTTGTGTGAATTGCGTCAGTCCATTCCCCCTATGGTTCTCCAATGTGACAACATGTGCACGGAGGCCATTGCCAAGAACTCAGGTGTGTTCCATGCACGCACAAAGCACATCAATGTCGAGCACCACTTCGTGCGTGATCTGGTTGATCGTGGTGAGATCCGAGTCATCCACGTGGGCACGGACAGGCAGTGCGTGGATTTTCTGACCAAGGCTCTGGGTCGTTCGAAGTTTCATGCGGCCACTCGTTCTGTGGTATTCTACCCCATCCCTGCTGCAGGTTGATTCCTCATATGCCACCTTGCGTGTGCTGTGCTTGCTGCATGCAGCGGCTGTGCGTTTCTTACTCTGTACAGCGTCAGTGTTTGCATGTGCATGCACATGTTTCGCCCACCGGGCATGGAGGAGTGTTGTTGTGTGTGTTGTACACGGCTTACGGTGACCCCTCGGCTCATGTCCATTCACGTGCAGATCCGTGAGACTGGCGATGGTGGCAGAAGACCGGCGGCCGACGGCCACGGGCTCCCAGAAGCCTCTTGTTTCTTTTATATTTGTACTGTGGGACAACACACAGGCGTGCCTATCAGGACATAGATATCGTTGATGCAGTCGTTCTGGTTCAAACGGCTCATTGTTCTGACATGTTTACAGGGAGTTATGATCAAAACTGTGTTTTTGCCACTGTCTTCTCCTGCTAGAAAATAGCGCCCTAGTGCGCCGCATGTGTGCACATCCACTAGGGCCATGGCACTCTTTAGGCTGGTCAGGCTTCAGTTGTCATTCCTCTCTACACAATTCAATATTTGCAGCTTCTGACACTTGTGCTTGTGTCCTTAGCCAACCCCTTCCTGTTCTTACCTCCACCTGTGTGTGCTAGTGAGTAAGCTGGCCGGCTTGTACTGCCACGCCAGTGACAGCAATGTTAGGAAGCTGTCTTTAAGCCTTTCGGGATGTACATTGTCAACAATGTCTTGCCAGTTTGGAAGAGGGTACATAGAATGAATTTTCCCACATTCCGTGTGGTATGTGTTTAGCAGGCTGTTGTGGTGACGCCTCCTCCCCTTTTTGCAAGGAGCGTCCCTACGACCAATCAACCGGGCATCCCATGAAAACTGTCCAGGTCCACACAACACTTCTCATGTCGTTCGGACATGATCTCTTCCAAGGGGTTGTTGTCGCGGTGGTACCTCCCCGCAAAATTGTCAACACGTGCAATCGAAGATCCTGACATCAGTCCTCTCGGTTTACAACTACGTGTTCATGACCATGCGTAGGTCTACTAGACCTCTCTCGGCACTTGTGGGTTGGTTGGCTCCACTAAGCCCATGCAACTCGCATCCTAGCTTTACCTAGGATTAGGAGGCACCAAGATCCTAAGACATGGTTGCTGAGCACACTTGTTTTTTCATTCAAAGATTGCACTCATCTTTGAAAGAGGTGGCATTAGTCGTTTGGCATGCGCAATTACCGTGAAAGCCCATGATTAGACACGACTATTCTTCGACCTAGATGACACTGGTCTCAACCATCATTTCCTCAATTATGTCTGAAATGGGTACTATAGACTGCCGCTCACGTCCCTGTCAAAAGCACACTACTTTTGAACTAGGTTTACTCAGATAACCAATCTCAACGACCATGGATTCTATCCATGAATGAAATGTTCATCGTACGGTATTCACCAATTGGGTGTACCATGATCACAATCATTACAGTACAAGTTGGAAGAACACCTTTCGTATGTCAATTCGGTGTGATTGTGATCGAACACTCCCAAATCACATCCGGTGAGTCTAGAACAACCACTTCCAAAGTCCTTTTGTGCTTATGTCATCACATCCTAAGGTTCCATTCAAGAACCTGTCACGGATTGTGTTTACCAAGTCACAACAAAACATGTTTCTTCAACGTCTTCTGTTGTGTACATTCGATACTTTCATTCAAGAGAGTGTTTTCCATATGCCTCACACAAGACACTTGTAGAGGGGGTCGTCCTCATCGAAGACATCCGACAAACAACCACAGTTGTGGATACCACCGCAGTGACATCCAAAATATATTGTACTTGTATTCGACAGTATACTTCAATTGAACCATGTCGAGAGCCAAGAGAGTTCAGTCGCTTTATTATGACCTTCTGGGTCATCAAAGCGTAGTTCGACTACACCGTAATCGCTGTGATCTCTCTCGAAGATTGGTTTTGTTCCAACAAATTGGATAACAGCGCTACACCATGCCTTGGTATGACCGGAATCCATCCGCATGATGTTTGAAGAGTGTGACGTACACGACTAGTCTACCATGTCACGATGCCCTCAACTTTGAGACGTTTCTCAAAACATCAAAAGAATCAGATGAGAAATATCGTTTCTCAAGGCCCATCTTGAAGAGTCCTTTCACATCAACAGTTTGACATATTGGTCATTATTTTGCCTCAGTGTTGATTATGACTCGTGTGGTCGGTCGGACCACCAAGATGTAGGTGCTAACACACCGTTAGCATAAAGCTGTCGGCTTATCGATCATCTCCACGGTCATACGTTTTGAACGTAAAACCTAGACCTTGACGTGATCCCAACTATGTCATAGTTGGTTTGTAGAAACCTATGAGAACGTCATAATACTTTGGAAATCTATTTGTGGAAAGGAGTATCGCTCGCTCATAGAGTGAGAATAGAATGAAGGTGCCGCCTTAAAATTTGTTCACTTTTGAAATTCAGTCAATCTCGTCATACGTGGAGAGTGACTCTTGCAGTCTTCGACCACCTCACTGTGGCGTCTTGAACCATTGAGGACCCATAGAAGAGTCCTCGCCTACAAGCCGGACAGTTCCAATGGCACTGATCACGGCTTGAAGCTTCCTTGAATGTGTAACTTGAATGTGGATTTTGAATCTACAGGAAAAACCGTGCGATATCGATCCAAGAACGGGGTCGATCCATCATGAATTGAGGAAGTTACGCCCGGCCAGAGGTTGGACCGGCCGAGGGGAAAACAGGTGACGGGAATTCATCCCCAAGGACCAAGGCTCGACCCTCAGAAGACCCAACAAGGCCGCAGCGTGCCTTGGGGCCCCATTAGTCAATGAATCAAGGATCATTGAGGGCCAAGGGTGCTTCGGAATGGCGTCCTGATGTGTTATTGCCAGAACGGGCGCTTCGGGCGGCCGTCACCACCGCTAATGGTGTTGTCAGTGGTAAACGGCCATATCTTGGCCGTTCTTTCACGCAATGATGTGATTCTTGGTACGTTGAAAAGCTGGGAAGATGTGCCACGTGATGATGAGGCAATAGCACTCATCCCAGGCCCGTACGGAGCCGCGCACGGCTCGGAGACCTCGGGTCGCCTAGGATGTGTCATCATGTACATATAGTCTTGTAAGTTGACACTTGAACAAGAAGTATAGTTTACTCCCACTGTGCCACACCTATTCCTGTGCTCCCCAAGACGACCCTACGCTTCCACAAACCCAGCAAGGTGTGTACCGGCCTCCCCTTGGTCGCCGTTGCCGCTGGTTGGTTCCTACACCATCCGGTTGAGGCTAGCACACCGTGCCCGGTTTACACTTGGTATCAGAGGCACCCTTGGCTCAGGGACATCATCTACATGGCAACCTCTCCTGGTCAGCGTAGACTAGCAAGCATCTCGTCTCTTTGGCAGATCTGTGCCCAAGGCCAACCACGCATTCCAGTGACAAGGCGGTAACTGGAGGACCCGTTGAGGAAGAAGTTATACCGGGCGCAAGATGATTTCAACCGGCTTGTCCTCGTTGGCTGCGGCGTTTGTCGCGCAAGGCGAAGTAACAGCAGCCGCTGCGTTGCAGAAGTTGCTCTCCAACATGCAAGCCAAGATGGACTTGTTGGAGAAGCAATACACGTACCTCAATCAAGAGCTCATAAAGCGTCTAGTAACAACGCCAGTGGTAGTTTCCACCGCAAATGTACCTGTGGTGGGCGTCCCGAGCCCACCCCAGTCGGAGCCATTTGACCCATCGAAGAAGGATGGGCCAGCCCACACGCTTGGATGCTCGGACTGGAATTGTATTTCACCGCCATCGACATGGATGTCTGAAGGTACAAGGCACGCCGCGATTATGTTGTGACCCTGTTGAGAGGGGCATCATTGGATTGGTGGGCCGATGTGATGGGGTCCAATCCACACGGCAGTGGAGCAGCAATGGTCGCCGGCATTGCGACCGCGACTGGAATCTCGATTTCATTGGCTCCAACCTGCAGCAGTTGCGACCCTGCCCTGAAATGGCCAACCTCGTGGAAGAGGTTCACGGAGTCATTCATCAAGCACTTTACCGTGGGTGACTTGAGGAACAATGCGCATGCTAAGCTGCGTCAGCTTCGCCAAACTAGCGGTGTCGTCGACTACACCCGCAAGTTTCGTGAGATCGTCGCCAACTGTGGCTTCGACTCCCACAAATAATGTTTCCACTACAGCAACGGCTTCAAGATGCCCGCATTGTGACGGTGATGCACGGCCTCAACGAAGCCCTGTTGGCAATGATCACAGCAGCTGAATGGTACGACTCGCACGTGCAACAGGCTCATGCCAGCAGCCACAACTCTTTTGGTGGTCGTTACAGCAAGCGGGCCAAGAGTGACGACATGCCCATGGAGATCAGAATGCTGCAACAGAACAACTGCTACAACTGTGGCAAGCCTGGCCACATTGCGCATGATTGCCGGAGTTCCAAGAAGGGCGACAGCAATGGTTAGCGGCAAGGAAGGGGGAAGCAAGTCACAAAGGAAGTAGAGAAAGCAACAAAGGAGTTGGGAAACGAGGAGAGCCAGGAGTAGATGGCGTTACTCCGGGAACCTCTCAGCCCAAACCACCAGTTGACCGTCCACCCAAACGCCTTGCCACAATTAAGGGGGTTTTCGAGGACAAGGCATGGGATGCGGGGTACGAGGAGGAGCAGCCCGCACTTCTCTTGGAGGTGCGAGTAAAAGGCGTCAAGGGGAAGGTGGGGAATATGCTCGATTGTAGCACGAGACACAGTTTTGTGAGTATGGATTGTGCTCGGAAGTGGGGTCTTGTGCTCACGAGTAAGAAGCAGACCGCTAACCAAGTGGAAGGCACGATTGAAGTGGGGTACCTGGCCCGTCCCCTCTCCATTCGCTTGTGGAAGCTTCGCATAACAACCGTATACGGGGTGTGCCCGATGAAGGATTACGATGTGATCCTCGGTCATGACTTCCTCCACAAGTACAATCCCGTCGTCAAATGGGAGGCGCGCACCATCTCAGTCAAGCTCGGAGACAAGAGTATCCCCTGCCTACGTAGTCCGACGAAGAGGCCGCAGAGGAGGAGACTTGTGAGGAGGAATCGTCGCAGTAGTCAGCACATCGCAAGGAGGAATCGGCGCCGTTGACGTTGAACTTGGTGTAGCTCAAGCGCGCGATTCGGAAGAAGGAGCAGATTTTTGTGGTGCTCGTGCAAGACGTGGAGGACGACTTCGATGAACCAGAGGACATGGCGCCTGCTGTGGCACATGGGGCGACTCGTGAGCAGCCGCGGGCCCAAGGCAAGTTTTCCGCGGTGCTCGAGGGGCTTCAGAAGGTGTGTACGGAGTTTGAGGTAAGTGTTCTCTGATACCCTCCTAGCAGGTCTGCCACTGAAGCGGGATGTGGACCATCACATCGACCTCAAACCTGGAGCGCGCCCGCCTGTTCGTGCAATGTACCGCATGAGCAACGCGCAACTGCAGGAGCTCAAGAAGCAGCTGACCGAGATGACGGAGTAGGGCTTCATCCTCCCTTCCTCGTCTCCTTAGGCTACACCTGTCTTGTTTGTGAAGAAAAAGACGGAGGAGATGCGCATGTGCGTGGAATACCGGGCGTTGAACGAGTTGACCATCAAGAACTGGTACCCGCTTCCACAAGCCGAGGGGCTCTTCGATCAGCTCCGTACGGCTCGCTTCTTCACAAAGATTAACCTCCATTCCGGTTACCACCATATCCGCATCGCAGTATATGATGTGGAAAAGACGGTCTTGCACACTCGCTGTGGTCACTACGAGTTCCTCGTGATGCCTTTTGAGTTGACCAATGCGCCCGCCACCTTCATGTTGACAATGAAAAACATCTTCAGGCCGTATTTGGATGAATTTGTGGTGGTGTACCTCGATGAAATCTTAGTGTATAGCAGGACGGCGGAGGAGCATGAGGACCATGTGAAGAAGGTCCTCGAGATTTTAAGGAAGGAGAATTTTTGTACAAAGCTCTCTAAGTGTGAGTTCGTGGTGGACAAAGTTGAATTCCTTCGACACATAAATGGCAATGGACAGATTCCCATGGACCCGCACAAGGTGTCGTCTGTGCAAGAGTGGCCGAAGTTGCGTAGTGTGTACGATGTACAAGTGTTCCTTGGTTTTTGCAAGTACTACCGCAGGTTTATCCTTGGCTACGTAGGAGTGTCAGCGCAACTCTCCAATCTCACTCGCAAGGATCACGAGTGGAGTTGGGGAGTTAGAAAACAAGGAGCCTTTTAGAATCTTAAAAGGGCTCTGACCTCTGCCCCGGCCTTGCACTTGGCCGACAGCGGTCGTGAGTTTGAAAATGGCGATGGATGCATCGGATTTGGCCATTGGTGGAATCCTTTCGCAGGACTTTGGCAACGGTTCGCAGCCGGTCGCCTACTACTCTCGCAAGTTGCACGGGGCGGAGCTGAACTACGCCACCCATGACAAGGAGATGCTCGGCGTGGTCACAACCTTCAAGAATTGGCAGTGCTACCTCAAGGCGCAGAAGTGCACGGTCTACACCACCCACCACACGTTGAAGTACTTGACAACGCAGCCGAACCTGAGCCGGAGGCAAGCGTGTTGGGTGGAGTATCTCGAGTCGTACTTCGACTACGAGATCGTGTACCGGCTGGGTCGCATCAACCCAGCCAATGCGCTCTCACGGTGACCGGACCTCATGATGCAGGTCACGTCTCTCACCATCCACAAGGATACTTTCCTTGTGAAGATCTTCACGGAGGGATACGAGGCGTATGGGGAGTACGAGGCTTAGATTTTTTCTTTGAAGCACCGTATTGGCAAATGCGCGGCATGCAGCAGGTGGTGGTTCCCGCGGTGCCCGCACTTTGGCAGCTGATTTTGGACGAGTGCCATGACAGTGGCCCGAGCGGTCACTTCTCCGTCGACAAGACATTGAAGACGGTGGCTCACTTGTTTTGGTGGTCCACCATGTCGTCGGAGGTGGCTGAATGCTATTGGAGTTGTGACGTGTGCCAACGCCACAAGGTGCGGAAGACAAAGACCCCGGGACTCCTCCAACCCTTGTCCATCCCCGAGCAGCTGTGGCAGGACATCTCCATGGATTTTATCACGGGTTTGCCCACGACAGCGGCAGGCCACAATGCGGTGCTGGTGGTGGAAGATCGCTTCAGCAAGATGTCGCACTTCATTGCGACACGTGATACGGTGAGCGTGGAAGGCACGGCTCGGCTATTTCTCGAGCACGTGGTGCATCTCTATGGCGTGCCACGGTCCATTGTGAACGACCGTGACCTACGCTTCACGAGCAAGTTCTGGCAAGAACTCATGGAGCGGTACGGCAGCAAGGTGCACCTGTCGACCAGTTTTCATCTCCAAACTGACGGGAAAATGGAGCGGACGAACCAGACGCTGGAGCAGCTCCTCCGTACAGTGGGTGATCCAGACGAGACGACGAGGGACCAGCAGTTGCCGGTCGCTGAACTGGCGTAAAACTCCGCCATGTCCGCCTCGATCGGCAAGGCGCCATTTGAGGTGGTGAGCGGGATGGTGCCTACAACGCCCCTCCGTTTGTACGTTGCAAGCAACCTGCCCGTGGTGGAGTCTACCTCGCATGACTTCACACAGATTTGGGCGGCGACGCGTCATGCATTGGCAAAGGCGCAAGTGCAACAGAAAGTGCAAGCGGACCGCCGATGCGCAAACACAACGCTCAAGGTCAGTGATCGTGTGCTTCTCAACAGCGTGCACGTCAAGCTTCTCGGGGTCCGGTCAGACAAGTTGAAACCCCGGTGGCTTGGTCCGTTCGAGGTGCTCAAAATGGGGACACCCGTGGTGGCGCGGTTGGCTCTCCCACATTCCATGCCAGTGCACGACGTGTTCCACATCTCCAAGCTTAAGCTCTACCATGATTCGGCTGAGCATTCTCCTGGCCGCAGTTCTGAGCCTCCCCCTCCTGTGGTGATCGAGGGCGATCAAGAGTTTGAGGTGGAGACCATCCTTGACCACCGTCACCGTGGCCGTGGATGGGAGTACCTAGTCACGTGGAAGGACTATGATGTGGCCCACAATTCATGGGAGCCTGCCTGCAACTTCAACATTGCCGGGATGAATGCCATCCTCCGGGAGTACCAAGAGCGAACCGGGACGGCTCGCTCCTAAAGGGGGGGTAGTGTAAGCCGGAAAGTGCCAACGGCACTGATCACGGCTTGAGCCTTCCTTAAATGTGTAACCTGACTGTGGATTTGGAATCTACAAGAAAAACCATGCGAGATCGATCCGCGAATGGGGTTGATCCATTGAGAATTGAGGAAGTTATGTCCGGCCAAAGGTTGGACCGGCCAAGGGGAAATGTAACGGGTCGGAACCTCCAGCTCCTGCTCTGAAGTCATCGTCGAAAATCGCAAAAATGGCATTCTCAAACCGCGTCAGGGGTTTGCCTCCCTTGCATGACTGAGGAGCAATCGTCATCAACGACCCAGAGCAAGGAGACTCGGATGTTTCGAGTCTCGGGAGGCCCATTTTCATTTCTAACCTTACCCCTAGTTTTGGGACCCAAACCGGGGGTTTTTACCTCGAACTCGTGTGTTCGCACAAGTTATTTCGTTATTTTATGTCGAAGTTCGTCGCGAACGAACTTCAATTTACTTTTTGACGTTCTGGCATGAAATCGTTGCGTGCGAGTCACACTGGCAATTTCGCGCCAGCTTTCTCTCGTCTCTCGTCCCTCGTCCCCCTCCCTCATCTTCGCTCGCTTGCTTGCGAGGAGGGCGAGCGGGGGCAAGGGCACGAGGCCACAAGGCCTCGCCCTCGAGGCCCTCGTGGGCCCTCAGCAACCGATCGAGCTCAGGCCGCAATCGGCGGCTAGCGGCTGGCCGGCTGGTGGCCGGCCGGTCACTCGGCCGGCCGTCGGCCGTCCAGCCGGCAGCCAGCTGGCCGGCGGCCAGCAAAGTGCTGGTCGTCGGCCAGCCTTCGCTGACGCGAGGGGTGGT
The DNA here is from genome assembly GCA_023375785.1 of Penium margaritaceum. Lineage (NCBI taxonomy): Eukaryota > Viridiplantae > Streptophyta > Zygnematophyceae > Desmidiales > Peniaceae > Penium > Penium margaritaceum. The sequence goes on from SZWC01009526.1 coordinate 59,194, forward strand.
GCGCAACCACCCCTCGCTTCAGCGAGGAGGGAGGGTCAAACCGGCCCTCCCGCTACATTCCTCCCCACTTATTATGAACCGTCTCAGGTCATGAACAACAAGCAGGATTGTCACTTAGTGAGTCATCAACATTGTGAAAGAAAATCAATAATTTCAATTACCAGCTAAACATGAACACGTGCCTGGTACTTGGACCTAAGCTGCAGCTTGTCCGTCTGCACGGCTAGTGACCTCCCTCCTTTAGGCTGGAGCATCCGCGTGACAACCATGTTGGGCGTCCCCAACCTCCTATGGTTGCAGTCCATGAATGCCGCCCTGCGGGAATGTTGTTCACTTTATCCGCGTTTGGGTGGTTCCCACTGACACGCGTCGATCAGTGCAAGCTGCCATCTCGCTCCAATACTCATTGACCACCCCTGTGGGCAACCGAGATTCGGGCTCCCATGAGTTATGTTCAGGTCCACACCCGGCCCAATGAACAAGGTATTCCCTAACAACCCGCGACCGGAGAGTACGCTCTCGGTGCTGAAGTAGGTGCAGAACCTCGTATTGGCCATTGGCAGTAAGGACTGTCGGCTGAACGGTTCCCTCTGCCGTGTATGGAGCCAACAGGCTCACATGAAAAACATCATGTTTCTTTGCACTCGGCGGAAGCAGCAATCAGTATGCCACTAGCCCGATGCGTGCAACGATGGGAAACGGCCCAATCCACTTTGGTAGAAGTTTTTGTGCCCCTGGCGACTTCAGCCGGAGATTCCTAGTGCTAAGCAGCACTTTGTCACCGATGTCAAACAAGACCTCACGGTGACTTTTATCGGCATATGCCTTTTGTCGTTGCCGAGTAGCTTGAAGGTGATCCTTCATCTCCTGCAACAAGGAGCCTATGCGTTCGGTAAAGGCTTGAGAAGAAGCAACCTGTCCTCCTGTACTCCCGCTCTTCACCAATGAAGAGGGCACCACTGGATACCGACCATTGTTCAACACAAACGGTGTGAACGGTGTAGACTTGTTCACCGAGTTATTCATCGCAAACTCTGCCGGTGCCAGGAATTCGTCCCAGTCATGCATGGCAGGGTCCCCGTACATGCGGAGCATTTGTTCCAGAGTGCACTTCATACGTTCTGTTTGTCCTTCAGTTTAAGGGTGAAATGTTGTCGACATTTGTGACTCACTGCCGAAGTATTCGTGCATCTTTTGCCAGAACTTACTAGCAATGTTTTGATCTCGATCGGAGATAATGCGCAACAGCAAGCCGTGGTACTTTACGACACCCTCAAAAAAGAGGCGAGCGGTCTCCTCTGCGTTCACATCAGTGATTGTAGGAATGAAGTGTGCCATCATCGTAAGAAGATCCATAACCACTAGTATTGCATCGTGGCCACGGGCCGTGTCTGGAAGACCAGTAATGAAGTCCATGCTGTCGCACTCCCATGGAGTCCCAAGAATGGGAAGCTGTTGGAAGAGTCCAGTAGGCTTTTTTTTAATAGCCTTATTCCGAAGACATGGATCGCATGTCATGCAATACTTACGGACAGCAAAACTCCATCCTGGCCACCAATAGTGGTCCGAGAGTGCCTGTCCAGTTTTTCGAGGTCCCACATGACCTGCGGTCGGTGGGTCGTGGAACTGGGAGATAATCTTCGCTCGAAGTTCTCCCGAGTTTGGCACAACAACTTGTTCTCCGTGCCTGAAGATTGCTGCGGCCTCCACCAATCCGTACTTGTCCAGATTTCGAGAGTCTTGAAACCAAGAATCCATGCATTATCCCATCTGGATCATGTTTACACAACCGTTGTAGTGGACAATCTCTCGAGATGGTTACCGCAGAGGTGCAGGGGGTTCTGGTCTTTGCACGGTTGCTGTCGCAATGGCCATAAAACACCCACCGACCTCGGTAGTTGCCTTAATTTCCACAGGTTGTCGGCTTAGTGGATCGGCCACATTGATGCGTCCAGGCCGGTATTCCCATGTGAACGAGAATTGGCTCAGGTATTCACTCCAGTGCGCTTGCCGTCTTGACAGGTTTGGTTACGTTTGAAAAAACACCAATGAGTTATGGTCGATCACGACCGTCACACCTTCAGCACCCTCGAGGTAGCAACGCCACATCTTGAAAGCGTGTACTACCGCAAGGAGCTCTTGATCCCCAGTCGTGTACCACGTTTCCACGGGGATGAGCTTCTGGCTCTCATACGCAACTAGGTGACCATTCTGCATGAGGAAGGCTCCGAGTCCTACTACTGATGCATCACATCGAACCTCCCACGGTTGTGATGGATCCGGAAGAGCTAGGACGGGCGCCGTGGATAGAAGCTCTTTGACTTTGAGAAAAGCATTCTCGCAATCAGATGTCCATTCCCAATTACACATCGTTTCATGCAAGCCTAATTAGCGGTGCTACCAGGGTCGATTACCCTTGCATAAACCGTCGAAAGTAGTTTGCAAGACCGAGGAAAGACCAAATCTGCCCAACATTTTCGGGGTGTGGCCAGTCCACAACGGCTTGGACCTTGTGTGGGTCGACACGGATGTCGTCCTTGCCGACGATGTGTCCAAGGTAATCGAGCTCATCTTGTGCAAACTTGCACTTGCTCACTTTTGCATAGAACTTCTATTCCCGAAGGATTGTGAGAACTTGCGTAAATATTCTATGTGCGCTTCCATTGATTTGGAGAAAACCAGGATGTTGTCCAGATAAACCAAGACAAACTGACCGAGTTGTTTGGCAAATTTTTTGTTCATTTCTCCTTGGAAGGTTGTCAGGGTATTTGTAAGCCCGAAGCATAACACTCGGAACTGATAGTATCCCATGTGCGTTTGAAACACGGTTTTGGGCACATCATCTTCTGTGATGCGGATTTGATGGTATCCTTGAGACAAATCCAAGGACGAAAATACTTTTGCGCCTTGGAGTTGGTCAAAAACGTCCTCAATCCGTGGTAAGAGGAATCGGTTTTTCACCGTCAGGTTGTTCAACGCTTGGTAATCCACGGACATGCGTAAACCACCGTCCTTTTTATTCACAAAAAGAATTGGCGCACCGTACGGTGAGCTACTTGGCTCGATCCATCCTTTTGCAAGGTACTCTTTAATTTGGCGTTCGACCTCTCACCTCTCTGCTGGACTAAGGTGATACATGGGTTTGAATGGAGGAGACGCCTCCGGTTGCAGCTGAATCGTGTGGCCCATGTGCCGTTCTGGTGGAAGCCCAGCCGGTGGGTCTTGAAATACATCCGAGAACTCTGTCAATAGAGATTTGATCGCTTGTGGCGATTCTTCCTTCATGTCATCATCCACTTTCTGCAGATGAGCCAAGAATTATCGACAACCTTGTCGAATACGCCTCTTGACCTGCATCGTAGACAAGCTGGTATGGACTTTAAGTTGAGTCGGTGACAATTCCGTACTCGGAATCGGTGTAAAGCAACGCTGTCCCTTTCGGAGCATCAAGCGCCTTGATTCAAAGCACATCAGAGCTTTGTTTTTGTGGAGCCAGGGATCGCCTAGCACCACGTCAAACGGGTCAAGAAGGTTGAGTACCTTTAACGTGACACTCTGTGTGTAACCTTGAATACAAGTTTTTGCCTTACAGGTACCGATCGCAGGTACTGTACGGTTGTCACCGACGATAACTGCGCCATCTGATGGCTCGTACTTTAGGCCCACCTCTCGGGTAAAGCCAAGGCTAACAAAGGAACCGTCTCCTCCAGTATGAGCCATTACGTTCATGGGAACACCAGCTAGGTGTCCTTTGAACTGCATCGTCACATTACCTCTACTCTTTTGACTGAACAGGCTCGACGACGGCAAACCGAGTTTGTGATAAACACGGAATCTGTACGAAGAGCGCCACGACTCCCATGATTCACCCACTCGAGTCCACATCTTGTGGGCACGTCTGAATTTAGCTAGTACCTTCCAGTCTTTAAATTTGACTGGGTCAAAATCATCGACTAAAGGTACCGCGAACGTGATTGAAGTTATTGCTTTGAGGACATTTGCTTCAATCATTGTGTCACACAACTCTTGCACAGTGGTCGCTGTTGCCACCACTAAGCATGTACGATCATGCATCTTGTCCGGAGATGCAAGGTTTAGTGGGCAATGTCAGTGAATAAGTGTAGAATGCGGTTCAACAAGATGAGAGAAAACAACAGAGAAATTTGAACTCGTCAAAAACTCAAATTGTTTAACATCCTCATCTGAAAACATGAACCCACACTCGTGATCCAGTTTTACCTCTGAGTGGTCCCCACTAATGTCACTCAGGAGTGGGGAAAACCCGCCCCACGACCTTGTCCATTACCACGGCCGAGCCCATTGCCGCGACCGCAATCCTGTCCACGGCCCTGTCCGCGACCTCCTGCTGCACCATCCCGATGAGGTGCTGCTGTTGCAGCTAACGCCGCGGCCTCCTGCCCACCACCAGCAGCCTCAGCAGCGACTGGGCCTGGACGGACGCAGTCGCACCGGTTACGTGTTCCTGCTTGGTGGTACCGCTGTGTCTTGGCGCAACGGGAAGCAGGGCTGCATTGCACGTAGCTCATCAGAGGCAGAGTATGTCGCTCTGGGTGCAGGGGCTGCTGGGGCGGTATGGCTGCAGCGTCTGTTCCTTGAGCTGGGTCAATCAGTACCCGCTATTGTGCTTCGTTGCGACAACCAGAGTGCTCTTGCTATTGCAGAGAACTCTGGTGTCTTCCATGCTCGCACGAAGCACATTGTAGTAGAGCATCACTTTGTGCGTGACTTGGTGGAGCGACACGTGATCTCCGTCATTTGGGTTGGCACTGGAATGCAGCGTGCTGACTTCTTGACGAAGGCACTAGCACGCGGAAAGTTCTTGGTGGCCATTTGTTCTGTCGGGCTTCACCCCTTTCCTGAGAGTGGTTGAGTGTGGGGTGTTGTGGTGGCCATTCACTCCGTCGTTGTACGCGTTGTTGTACTCGTTTCAGTGCTGCACGTGTATGGACATGCGTACCATCGGGTCATGGGGGAGTGTTGTGATTTGTGACGTTCCTATCGACCTGTACAGTTTACTATGACCACTCGGTCGTGTCCATACTCGTGCGGATCCCTGATGCGGACCCAGGCGGTACCGGTGCGTCGTCCGGTGGCGGACTACTAGCTTGGAGCTGACCGACGGCCGTTCCAGAGCTCTGGACGCTACTCGGGACCTCCTGTAGTTTTTTTGCAGCACGTAGGATTTTATCGGTGGACTGGCCGTGGGCCCGATTTGCATGTTTTTGCATTGTGTGTCCACCGTTCGATGCCGGATGTATGCATGTGACCAGTCGTAGCATCCGGCTTGTGATTCTGCACGTCTAGGTTCAGACGGCGTAGCGTTCTGACATGTGTGCGCAGAGTTACGACCAAAACGGTGGTTTTGGGCCGATTTTAGGACAGATCTTGCACTGCCGCGTGCGACATCCGCCGTGCGCCGCGGCAGGTACTTATGCCATGGACCTGTCATTTGTCATCTCTCTCTGCAAATGCTATTGAAGCATTCAGGCACTTTGCCTTGTGTCCCCTAGCCAAACCCTTGCCGTTACGTGCATGACTTGTGACTGTCGTCACGGTTTGATCAGGCACTGACGCCTGGTCAACAACAGTGTTGCTAGGAAGCTTCCTTGCATCTTCTCAGGCATGCCCTGGTTCTCATGGTCTCATAGGAAAAGTACCTATTGTGTGCAATGTTCATCCCGGCCTAACCTTGTCATGACGAGTCTACCACATGGGTTACCTAGTGTTCATGCGTTTAAGACGTTGTATGACATCCGACATACCTCTCTCTATTCTTCATCCATGTTTGTCAGTGAAAGCTAATTAGGAACAGCATTCTGACCAGTCATGCTCAGGACGAGGAAGGGAACAAGAGGCCCTAGTGTTGCGACTCTTGTTGATCCATACACCTTGACACACTCTGACGACCTCTTTGGAACGCTGGAAGTTCCCAAATGTGTCCCACAACGTAGGGAACCGCATGCATGCAGTCGCTTGATTGGTGCTTTCCTCTGACCCGTTCGTGTGCCTGTGGCGTTTGGTTCTTGAGTTTGTTTGTGCATGCATTTGCGCCATGGAGAGAGTCACGAGCAAGATTTCGTGCGCGTTGAGCTTGAAATTTATTACTCATGGAACAACCGAGCTCGAATGACGGGAGGATGCCAGGAGATTGTCACAAGCCGCGGGGAAGCGAGCGAGAAACACACATACAAGCCACATCGAAACAGAACCACCCGCCCATCCCCACTCGAACCACATGCTCTTCAGTCGTCACCGCCGCCTGTTATGCGGGGCACCCGCAAAAAACTTCCCTCGATCTCCGGCACACCCTTCATCATCGCGTCCCTGCCACGGTCGCGGCATTGCAGCACACGCAACGCAACGCAACGCAACGCAACGCA